>JAGDQO010001181.1:0-177355 GCA_018342035.1 Solanum appendiculatum
TGACACTAATTAGCTTCTATAGTTTAAACCCTTCTTTTATGGAAATCATGATGTTTAATAAGTAAATCGAAGGATTTTAATTCTTAGTAGATCTAGTTTGTTAGAGTTATCCATAATATTAAATTTTGGGGTTAAATGGACGATAAACTGTACCTAAAATCACCTTCTACATCTCTGATGCCTATTATGCAGCAGTAAAGTGTTTTGTATTTATTTATGATGTCCATTATGTTATATCAAGTGGAAATCGACTTCTGTGTGTACGTAGTCTGCAGTACATGTAAAATTTTGCAGCAATTTTTAGTTTTTGTCTATTGAGACAACTATCTTTTGCATTAATCCATTTGATTGTGTGAGTGCAGTAAGAAGTTTTACTAGCCTTCAATTAAGTAAACTCCCTAGTTCTCAAATTCTGTTGAATTCCTTAGTATTCTATATTCAGTTACTGATTTTTGTTAATGGCAATAGGCAAAGTAGTAATTTATGCCCTTGATGAGAAATTGAGAGCATACTACAACTTAGAGAAGCTTTGGAGCACATATGTATCAAACCAGGACCATGGTGTTGGCCAGGGTCAGGTAAATCATTTTTAGTTCCATGTCAATTGTTAATTACTTTCGGCTGAAAAACCTGATTTGTCACATAACATGTTCAAATATCCTTATTGGAGAATATTTTTTATACTAAGAATTTGGACAAGGCCTTTGTGAAGGTTCGCCCTAAGAATAACTCTAAAAAGCGGCCTTCTATAACTGCCTGACATATGAGCTTCAGCATGGAAAATCAGGTTTGTCATATTGGCTGGCAATCTCTATATAGAAGTGGTTTCTTTTAGGAATAGCCGGGGTTTTACTTAACAGTTTAGAGATTGTTATTAGATCAAAGCTTGAATCTTCCATCTTCATCGTGTGTATATGATTTTGATAATTGTACTCGTGAAATCATTGAGATGTACATTCTCATAATATGTCACAAGCAACAGTGAAGCCTTTGGTGTGTAATAGTTGTTCAAGACAGGATCTATGTTAGGCTCATGAGCCATGATTATTTGAGTATATGCCACCGTCCACCAGGCACTAGCAACTTTCATGACCAAAACTAGAAGTTAAACAGGAAAAATTCAACGAAACGGCATAAATCTCGAGTGGCGCAGTTAGCTCAATATCTGGAAAAAAGAGAGGGACCAACAGTCAGTTATGCGATAGATTCTACAAGCTTTGAAACAGACATCTTTAAAGTATACTTAGAATGCAAGCAGAGAATATCAAAGAACATTTTTTTAAAACATCAACCTACGGCTGTCCATGTATACTGTATAGTAAAACTTAATGACGGTAAAGTTTGAAATCACTTTTCCATCTATACATGTGTTAAGTATTCAAGACTTGACAACATATTCAATGTGTAATTGTTCTGTCGTTTAGTTTTTATTTATAGATTTTGTACATATTGATGACAAATATAAGAGTCCTTATCTAATATTTAAGTTGATGATGGTTTGTATATATTACCAACTTCTAAGGAAGCAAAGCACAACATTCTCCATATCATTAAATATCTAATAAACATATACTGATGTAAAATTTATTGAAAAAAATAGACAATACTAGAGGTTTACTCTCCAATGCGTTCATCCAATTCCGGCATTTATATCACTAGTCGAACAATTTTCCTTTGGTTTTTATCACAAAATATCACTTGTCGGAATCATTTTCCTTCGACATTTATATCACTAGCCAAAACCATTTCCCTTCGACTTTTAGCACAAAATATCATTTGACGAAATCATTTCACGCCGGCTTTAAATCACATGTCTCATCATGATGTTCAACAATCCATGCACGCAAGCAATATCATACTATATGGAAGAGATAACAAATCATGCAATTCAAGCCCACTTTCATGCATTCAAGCAATTCATCAATCAATAAAATAGGGGCCACAACAAGGCAATTCACCATTTATCATTATCATCACGAACCTTTTCATTTATCCCCTTTTTATTTGTTAACATTAATCAAGTGGAGCAATAAACCCTTCACCTCATTCCCAATTTGTACTCCCCAACAAATATACAATGAAGAGAAGTAGACAATTCTACTAGATTACAAAACTTAAGAGATCACTTGCCTTAATGTAATCAATTAATCAACCCAAGGCTTGTGTTTTCCCCTTCCAAATCACTTTCAAAGCCACACAATTTATATCAATCAAGTATTTACAATGAATTTCCGAAAATAACAATATCCACATCAATTACTTTGAAAAATGAGTCAATCAACTCAAAACCCGATTTTGAAAAGGAGGGTTGAATCCGAAAATCAATACTTGAAAATTATACTCAAGGCTTTAGGAACTCATTTGTGAAAATCATTTCAAGAAAATGAGTTAAAACCAAGTCAAAATCACCATCTGATGTTGCAAAAGCGATCTATAAACTGGGACCTTCGCTTTCGCGAAGATCGTGGAAGCGAATTGCCTGCCTCGATCGTGATGCCCAGTACGGGTTGTCCTTCGCGACCCATCGCTTACGCGAAGCACTATAGACCTCAAATACCAGAAAAACCAACCAACACCAAAATCATCGAAAGGACCCTCGGAATTCGTTCTGAACCCTGTACACACAAACCAGATATGAGTATTGATTCTACTCGACATTCCGGACTCAATGAAACGGTCGAAACACGAATTTGAGATTTTCTTGGCCCGACATCCATGAAAATGATAACAAACTAACATAACACTTAAAAAGACGAAAACAAGCTCAGGACCTCTCAAAAATTAACCAAGATCTCACCTGTACCTAAAATCATCCCCCGAATCCAACGGAACACTCAAAATTCTAATACGAGCATCCGAACCCCGAAATGACACCAAAAATTATTTTAAAGAAACTTAGCCTTTCAAACTCAAAACTTGTCAAATACTTAACTTTTTACTCAAGGTTTGAAAACAGCATTCAAAACTTAATCACGAATAACTCGGGGTCAAAAGTCGAGAGGGGCAAAGTGATAAATTTTATGAAAATTTCAAAAATGATCAACCAAGTCATTACAATTTTGGGAGGATTATTTAACATTGAGAGAATGCAGATTTAGAAAATCTAAGTTCCATAACTATGTGCCACGATAGAATTTGAGTATGCCGCTTTGTTGGTCAACTCCTTTATCCCTATGAGGATCAGTTAGTAGATCCACATTAGATAGATAAGTTCTATACCCTAGCAAGATATAGAGAAACCTTCAACTGGATTAGTTGTTGGATTCTATGTTGATGACATAATTTATGTTGATTGTAAGAAACTCCACAGTAAAGCCACTGTAAGTTTTATGTACTTGTTTTACCATCGTGATTTCGTAGACATGACATATTAGCTTTTTTTCAATTCAGGACTACAACACTAGAGTTACCTTCACATTTTGAAAGCGGCTTCACATGTGATAATTATACACTGATTTCAAGATGACTTTATTTTATTTTATGATTATACTTAGTGTCACCTTACATACTTAATATATTTCACGTACTGACCACATACGTTTCTCTATACTATAGTAGAATCAAGCGATCGTTCTCAAACTCGTGGCTAAACATATTACAGCTTCCCAGTCAGAAGTTGGTGATCCTCCTCATTCAGGGATTTCATAGATTAGTTAGTAGTAGGTATATCGTTAGTTACATTGTTTGTTTTAAGGTAGCTAGGTGCCATGTCCCAACTGACTTATTTCTTTCTTTCCAGATAAAAAAGGCATTTATTCAGACATTAATTATTCTGTTACATGGATCTCTTGATCATATTCAGATTAATATTAAGTACATGTTTCAGTTAACTAAGTTTCAACTTTCGCTTAAAGTTCAATGAATGTCAGATTATTTCATTAGTAGTATCCAAGTACTAAGGGTCCACTTGACGTCATTCGTGATCCTGAGTGTCGATCGCACCTAGGACGTAGACTCGAGTCGTGAAAAATAATCAATGTATACTTCATGTACAACCAATCTATACTTCATATATAGATATAGTGAGTATATAACTCATGTATATGTAAGTTATATTGTATAGTTAGTGTATGACTTTTGACAAACTGTATTATATAGTCAATATATACTTACAATGACTTTTATTTTTTATATAAATAACACATAACTATATTTGTTATAAACTAATTATTTTATTGTAACTAGCCAATAAGGAAATCATCTTCTTACACATTTCCGAGACTTGGAGGGCTGTTGAGTCAATTTTTGAATTAGTGAAGGACCCACTGATGGTGGAATACTATAAAATAATCAAATACTCCTGTACGCCTCAATTCAAACGGTAAGAAATTGATACCCAAACCCCCCAAAGAGAAATGGCGACTTCCGTTGTAGACGGTGGTGGTAATAGCAGTGTTGGTGGAGCGTAATGGTCAGCCTTTTCCAATGGATATAGAAGAGTAGATCATCAATGCAGAAGCGGTCTGAGTTCCGGAAGTTTGTAGACACCTTCTGCGGCCCCAAAACTGGCTCAAATGCCGACAACTTCTCTCTTGTTGACGCTGAGGTAAATTCTTCTTCACCATTGGAGTTCTCTAACGATGTAGAAATATTGTAATAGCTATTCGGGGCACTAAATTCAGATTATTGTTCTTGTGGTTGCGTAATTTAAGAAATTATTGCAAAATGCTCCAAATCAATTGAGTGATTGAGCGAATGCGAAAGAGTTTCACCGATTAGTTACAATTTTTATCTTTAAAACTAAATTAAGTTTAGCCACTTCCACAATCCACAGTCTTGCCATGTCCTGTACACTTAATAATCTTCCCTGCTAACAATTGGCTCAACATTGTCCCGCCTCTGTTACATTAGTTATCCTTTATGAAAACTTTTTTGTTCTTCTTTTCTTTGTACATTATTTCCTATTCTTGTATGGCAGTCCTCAATGTCAATGAGGAGAAATGGAGAATGGAAATGAGATGTATTTGTTTAAATTAATTCGTCAACTACACAATAAGCCCAATCAAATTGAGATATAAAATAAAATAGGACAATTAGAGGGAATCTATGGAAACAACTCTGTTTATTGACGATCTCTCATAGTTGAACCACACAATAAAAAGAAATAAGAATTAAAAGGTTGAAGTAAGAGAATTGGGGAGGAATAGACAATAGAGAGATCAAATGAGGAAAAAGAGTGGTAAATTTACCTACTGATTCTTGATGATTTTAAATGTAGGCTTGCAATAATTCTAAAGTAACACATAAGAAGGTGTTATTCTTTGAGAACTCGAGTGTGAAATGTGTTCGAAATTTGTGAAGGAGGAACATCCTCAAAAAATCAGTCAAATTATGTTGAATACAAGTGGAGTAAATGATTCTTTTTTCTTTTGCTCAACTTGCTTACGTAAAATGGCTATATAGCGTACATGTTTATAGAACTTGTCCCACTTTGTCTAGTACATATATCTTAATTTTATTATTGTTTACTTTTTGCTCTTCTCTAGTTCATGGACAAAACAATACATGTATCCTTAAAATAATTAATACATGAATTAAGATTCTTGTATCACAAAAATGTAAGAAGGCCTTTTCTTTTCCAATACAAAGCTCATTCTCCAACACCGTAAACCTTGTGGTTGGAATTCACAAAACATTCTTCAGCATTTCAATTTTGAAGTTCAGTTTCTTTCTCCTGGAGCGCCAATAACAATTATTGGGACCAGTAGACCTTTAATTGTCACAACACTGCCAAGTTTCCTTATCACTCACTTTAGTACCATAAAAGAGCCTTTAATTGTCACAACACTGCCAAGTTTCCTTATCACTAACTTTAGTACCATAAAAGAGCTTACTAGTACCATTGCCCATTTACTGACTCAATATTTCCAAGTTGTTTCTTCTTCTTCTTCTTCTTCTTCTTCTTCTTCTTCTTCTTCTTCTTCCTCTTCCTCTTCCTCCTCCTCCTCCTCCTCCTCCTTCTTCTTCTTCTTCTTCCTCCTTCTTCCTCCTCCTTCTTCCTCCTCCTTTTCATCTCCTTCTTCTCCTCCTCCTCCTCCTCCTCCTCCTTCTTCTTCTTCTTTTACCTGTTGTTCTTGTTGCTGCCTTTGCTTCTGGAAACAAAACTTTTCCATCCGGTGATTTTTTTTTGCAATATCTACATTTCAAAGGTGGTGGGATGATGGGATCTTTCCTTTTTTGCAATGGTTGTGAGAAGGTTGAGCTACATTTTTCTTCTTGTATCTTTTGACTTTTCCACTAAAGTTTTACCTTTTTTGAAGAGCTTGGGTTGATCATATTATTGACTTATAAAACTAGCTCATGTGCGATTCCATGATACCTCATACTTCTTTGTTCTTGTGCCTCAAGGGAACTAACAAATTCTGCAAAAATCATCTTTGCAATATCCGTAAAATCCTCCGGGGAAGAGATTTTCAATGCAAATTTTTTACGCGAACTTTCGAGGACTTTCTTGACAATCCTTTCTTTCAAAAGATCCTTACCTAATATTTGGTTTTGACTCACAAGTTTCATCAATTCGTTTGGGTATTACGTCTCTCCATCTCCTCCATTTTAATTTTTCAAGTTGTCTCTTCAAAGTGAAAATATGAAATATTTCTGGTCCTATCTAACCTTTGATATTTTGTCTACCAATTTTTCCATATTTCATTAAGAAAAATAAAACGACCCAGAAAATACCCGAAAATGTGATTCGGAAACACCTATAATTGTAATTTCCATATATCTCAAAATCCGTGCATGATTTCGGAAATTCGACTTCATATTCTTATTTGTGGGGTCAAATTGAGTGGGAAATGGGTCTAACCCGAATTTTAGAGCAACCGTATCAAAATTCAAAAATCGCCAAAATTGCGATTTTGAGGGTCAACTTTAAAGGGGCATATCTCTTAGCACACAAGGAACTGGAAGGGCTGCAACCTATCAAATTAAAGATCTTTGAGTTAGCTTTCCAACGCACTTGGTTTCACCTTATTCCGCGTTAGGATGAGGGAGTTATGACCATTTTCGTAAAACCTGTCTGTGCAGAATTTCCAATTCCAGTGAGCGAATTTTCTAGGCGGGTTGGAGTCATTTTTTATAAAAAGGGATATGTCCCATACTTAGTCATTTTCTTAACTCCAAAAACACTCTCTAAGCCCTCTCCAAAAATTCCACCAAGATCTTCAACCAAATTCAAACATCTCAAGCTCTAATTCCGGATTCAAGACTCAATCTCAAGGTTCGATTCTCCATTCCAATCTTCATCAAGGATTCTCCAAAGTTGAGGTATGTGGGTTTGATTGTGGAAATCTTCCTTTCCACAAGTCCAACCATTTATCCTCTATTTCTACTTCAAGTTTATGGGTCCTCATGATCAATTATGAACTCTTGAATTACGGAATTACTACTACACACCCTATTATGGTCCTTTTTGCATGTTATCATGAAATGGAATTTTTATGTGATGTTTATGGTTTACATGCTTCCATGATCAAATTATGAAGGTTGATATATATATGTATGTTGTTGGTGGGCTGATTTATATGGATTTTGGAATTGGTTGGAATTAGTATTCTTGAAATACATGATTTCATTTACATGAACAATTGCCCACCTGTGTTTGATAAAATGCCCATTTATAGAATTCTTAGGAAAGGGAAGGTCCAAGGTACGTCCTATGAGACGGATGGTTATGTAATTACTGAAATGATGATGAAATGGACACATGTATATGATTTTCTCTAAATAAGTGTTGTGAGTCGACCATGCCTAGTACGGGGGGTAGTAGGCCCGTATAACCATATCGAGGGGTTTGTACCTTGGTTGCCTAGTACGGGGGGTAGTAGGCCCGTATAACCATATCGAGGGGTTGGTACCTTGGTCCCTAGCACGGGGGGTGGTAGGCCCGTGTAACCATATCGAGGGGTTTGTACCTTGGTTCCTAGCACGGGGGGTGTGGTAGGCCCGTGTAACCATATCGAGGGGTTTGTACCTTGGTCCCTAGCACGGGGGTGGTAGGCCCGTGTAACCATATTGAGGGGGTTTGTACCTCTTTCGCCTCTCCAAGGGGGTGGTAGGCCTTGGAAATACTATATTGATGGTCACTCGCCACACATGTACTACGTCCCATTAAATATGATTTTTATGTAAGCATCATTATACATACTATTTTATTAATATGCTATCTATTGGGTATGATTACGCATTTTTTCCTATGATGTCCATCTAATGTAGCCTTGCATTGCATCCCATATACTTAGTACATTCAAATGTACTAACGCATACTCTATGCCTACATGATGTCACCATGTAGGGACCGGAGCACCGCTTGACCATCCTCCTCCGCGTGGCTAGTACGATTTTCTATAGTGGTTATTGGTGAGTCCTCCATTTCGGGGACGTTGCTCATGATCTTTTGCTATGTATAAAACTTTTCCTTTCTAGTTATGTTTTGACTATGAGGGTGAGCCCGGTAGTTTGTCTTGGCCCCCGCTAAGTACTCATGTTTAGAGGTGGTGTTGGACAAGTTGTGTATTATGCTTGAGCTTGACTCATCTATGGTATTTATGTATCATTTCTTTTTTTCTTCTTGCTCCCTTAGTCCCGATTTCCCCCTTGACTATGCTTATCGCTTATGGTCATTTAATTGCTTCCGCGACCAAGGATGTGTAATGATACGCTATGAGGCTTGTTTGGGGTTCCTTCGGGTTCCCCATTCGCCGGTCACATCTAGGCCCTAGGCTTGGGTCGTGACAATTTTTCAAGCCCATTTAAAACTAGGGCTTATAAGCCCGACACATATAAGCCCTTGGCCCTTGAGGCTTGATCATGGTCGGGCCGTGGTCGGCCCATGGGCAAATTATTTAATTTTAATTAAAAAATAAAAATAAGAAACTAGAAAACCTAAAAATAACCACTAAACTATAAGGCTATACTAGATTACTACTACTAGACTACTAGTACGTGAAGACTTAAAGGCTAAAGCCTTAAAACTTAAATCCATAAACCCTAATATCTAAATTCTTGAACTACAACTCTCTGTCTCTTTATTCTTATAGTTTTATTATTGTCTCCTTTCTGTTGCCTACGACATTGGACAGTTTTCACGCAAGTAACAATTTTCTCTTTTAATATTTATCTATCTATGACTAATTATTTGGTGAATATGGATTAACACTTTTAACAAATATGAGTTTGCTATAATGTTTTTAGCTTTTGTTAATTAATATTAGTATAGATGTTCGTTGTAACTTATTAAGTACCTTTAAGATAGTTAATTTATTATTGTCTAGTAATATAAATACTCTGAAAGAGTTAGACTTAGATTTTAGATAATTCTAAAATTTTTGCTAATAATTTTTCATTTCTTGTGTATTTCATTACAAATAGATTAATAGAGGATGCAAATAACACACGTGATTGTGAACACGGTGAAACTATTGTGGAGACAAATGATCCTGCAGAACCTAATTAGAAAAAAATTAAGTTGACATCAGCTGTTTGGCACTACTTTGAAAGACCTAGTAGAGCTACAAATGGAATTAAAAGGGCAATGTGTAAATGATGTAAAAAACCATTTAAGTGTGGTTCAACTCCTGGTCATCAAGGTAAAAGTTATGGGACATCACATTTACAACGTCATATAGGTAAGTGTTCAATGCTTAAAATTTACGATTTAAGTCAAATGTTCATTAATCAAGAAGGAAAAATGCAGTCTAGAAAAATTGATCAATGGATACAGCGTGGTATACTTGCTGAAGCTATCATTAACCACGATTTGTTGTATTCTTTTGTTGAATATGATGGAATTAAAGCTTGGATGAATTATATAAGTCCAGATGTTATGTTGCCTTCTAGGAACACTTGTGTTGCAGATGTCAAGAAAGTCTATATTAAAGAGAAAGAGAAATTGAAACAAACATTAGCTAAAATTCCTAATAGGATATGTTTGACTTCTGATTGTTGGACTTCATCTAATTTTGAGGGATATATTTGTTTAACTGCCCACTTTGTTGATGAAAATTGGAGGTTAGTATGTAAAATTCTAAATTCTTGTCGTACGTATCCACCTCACACTGGAGTTGAATTAGCTACTACTATATATGATTGTTTGAAAGAATGGGGTATGGATAAGAAGATATTTTCAATCACTTTGGATAATACCACGGCCAATAATAACTTACAAGATATTTTGAAAGGGCATCTTAGATTGCAAAAGAGTTTGTTATGTGATGGCGAGTTTTTTTATGTGAGATGTTCTGCTCATATTTTGAACTAGATTGTTCAAGAAGGTTTAAAAGCAGCTAGTGATTCTTTATTTGCAATTAGACAAAGTGTTAAGTATGTTAAACGATCAGATGGGAGAATGCAAAAGTTTGAGCAACGTGTTAAGGAAATTGAAATTGAAACAAATTTTGATTTACGTTTGGATGTGTCAACTAGATGGAATTCGACATATTTGATGCTTGATTGTGCACTTCAGTATGAAAAGGCTTTTGCTAGTCTCCATTTGATTGATAGAAATTATGCTTATTGTCCTACATTCAATCAATGGAGAAGGGCAGAGAAAATATGTCAATTTTTGGAGCATTTTTATGAGACAACTAACTTAATTTCTGGTTCAAGTTATTCAATTTCCAACTTATATTTTATGCAAATATGGAGAATTGAATGCATTCTCAAAGATAATTTGAATAATGAGGATGATGTTATTAAGGAAATGGCTAAAAAAATGCATGAAAACTTTAAGAAATATTGGAATTTATATAGTGTAGTACTTGTATTTGGAGCAATCCTTGATCCTCACATGAAATTGCAAGTTTTAAAGTTTTGTTACACTAAGTTGGATCCTATTTCTGCCCAAGACAAGATAGAGGATGTGAAGCATAAGTTATACAAACTCTATGATCATTATGTAATTAAGCAAAATGCCGCAAGTGCTTCTTCTAGTGCTCTGACTTCATCAAGTGAAGAAAGAAGTAAATCCAAAGGAAAGGGAATACGAATATTCGACGTAGGTGGTTGAAAGAAGTAAATCCAAAGGAAAGGGAATATGAATATTCGACGTAGGTTGTTGTTGTTGTTGTTGGTTGAAAGAAGTAAATCCAAAGGAAAGGAAATACGAATATTTTTTTATTTTTGTTGTTGTTGTTGTTGTTAATAGCAATAGCACTGTTCTAGTAGTAGTACTCTATAGTAGTAGTAGTAGTAATGGTAGTATTTGTTATTTTTATTAATTGTTATATGAATTTTCATATTTTAATCTACCTTCTACTTGTAGGAGTTCAAAATATTTGAGAATGAATCTGTTTCTAATGATGGAAAATCAGAATTAGATCTTTATTTAGAGGAACCAAAGCTTGATCTTGAGAAGTTTGGAGAAATGGATGTTATCATGTATTGGAAGGATTATTCCAAAAAATATCCCGACCTTTCTGTGATGGCGCGTGATGTACCTAATATTCCGATTACTACCGAGGCATCAGAATCAGCATTCAGCATTGGTGGTCATGTTCTCACCAAGTATAGAAGTTATATTCAT
This sequence comes from Solanum appendiculatum, assembly GCA_018342035.1. Taxonomy (NCBI): domain Eukaryota; kingdom Viridiplantae; phylum Streptophyta; class Magnoliopsida; order Solanales; family Solanaceae; genus Solanum; species Solanum appendiculatum. The sequence continues at coordinate 11,522 of JAGDQO010001181.1, forward strand.
CATGAAAATGTCCAAACATTGATTATTACTCGAAATTGGTTGCACAGATTTATCCAACCTCAAAGAGGTAATATTTTTTATGTGAATTTGATATTATTAGTTTTTAAGGTTTTCTTATTTGTTAATATTGAACTAAATTATATTGCATATGAATTGTAGATGGAGATGGAGATGGAGATGGAGATGAAGATGAAGATGAAGATGTTAAGGAAACTTTATCACAGGAGGATTCAAATATTCTTGACGAAGATGATACATTGGTGTTGGATACGTAATAAGTGTTTGTGGAGTTTTTCTAAGGAGCTTACTTCATGAATTTCTTTATTATTTAGTATTGAATCTAACACTTGGATAGTAAACACTATTTATATTATATGTGATTGAATATTTTATGGCTTGAACAATTAATTAGTTTCTTGATTTCATTTAAAAATATACTCTAAGTAAATATGTATTTCTAACTAAAGTTTTAGTCAGAAGTGTTCTTTAATTTAGTATACAAGTTTGTTTTTCAGATATTATTTACTTAAGAGATTATTATTTTTTCTTTAAATATCTTTTGCTAGATTTTTATTTAGAATTATTGAAACAATATTACTGTTTGTAACATTGATTTGACATAAAAAAAAAGGGCCAGCCCGCCCAACCATTAACCCTTCTGGGGTTGGGTTGGGTTGACCATTTTACAGCCCTTTGAAATGAAGGGTCGGCCCGCCCTAGCCCTTCAAATTCCTTGGCCCGCGAGGCTTGGGCCGGGTAGGGTTGGGCCAACCCGTTTTGACAACTCTAATCACTAATGACATCTCCACGTGGCTTCCTATCATTGAACTTGGTACTATAGGGCTCAAATGGAGCATTTCTATTGACCTCACTATTGTAACCTATAAATAGTTTGTTTCAGTCATTTGTAAAGGCATCCTAATTTCTAGCAATATAGCGGCAATTCTATGTTTTCTTGTGCATTAAGTTCCCCTTGGCTTTACTTTATCCATTTCTCATCAGCTTCTAGCCATTTTCAGAGATGCATTTAGATGCCCCAAAACATTTGGATTCATACTCTTGCTCTTTATTTATCTCATTTACTCACCTAACTTCTCATAATTACCAGATGTATATACTTATTATTTCCTAGTTTGCTCTACTTAGCTCATTATTCAATCTATATTATAACCATTTGGAAACAGACTAAAAACAAAGTGACAAATTAAAATGCATGCTTTTAACCTCATATAATGTTTTTATTGTAAACAATTCAACTGTTAAAAGTTGTATTGTAAAATAGGATATAAGTTATTTTCCAAATTTGAAATACAACTTCAAATTTGATTTGAAATTTTCATAGACAAATATTGACTTTCAAATAAAGTAAAAAATAATTTTTATGACCAAGATCAGACTCACCTTTACACCAAATCTGTATGGATGGTTTCCTGTCTTGACCTGTTTTGCATTCTTATGAGTGTATCAAATGCAGTAACATGTTTAAAACGCAACCTCATTGCTCGAGCGGTGTTTTCCGGAGAAAAAAAATTCACTTCTTCTTGGGGAGAAAAGTGACAAGTTTTACTCTAATCTAGATGGCTAGAGAGCGCAATTTCACTTGAAAGATTCTGCAGGATTGTGATGTATATCTTGAAACAATAATCACATAGATTATTATTAGAAAACAAGAATAATCTAATAATCCATAGACAGAACAAAAGTAAAGTTGACACACCAACCCTTCGTTGAGGCACTGACAATGGAAGAAATGACAACTCTGTTGGAAACCGCATAAGATTTCTTACCGGACCGTTAACTGCAAGCAGGACTATGCATGTTATTTAAAGCTGGACATTGGTGTTGTTCAGATGTCAGTTTACATAAGTTTGATGTGAATTAAGTCATATAATGACAATATATATGCAGCAACATTAGTATGATGTAGCAGCACCTAAAAACAAGTGGGAGATTTTTCCATATGATATCATTTCTCAGGCTAACAACTACTACAATTTCACAAGACAGAAAAATCCAAGTCGACATTGAGCATAATAGAGGTTCTATGAAAAGCTCTTCATAAAGTCAGACAGACACTTATGCATCATTCCGTGTCTTCTCAATCTCGTCACTCGACCAACAGTCTTATTCGCGCACATGCAGATCTAATTAACCCTTTCAAATTCCATCATTTACCACACTAGAGTTTGGAAAATTTAGGCTTTCTCTTCTGACTATGTGCTGAAATTGCTTCTTTCAAGTCATCTGATAACAGGGCACCAGAATGCCATGTGGCAACATAATCCAGGCCTTGTTCCACAGTCAAATCCCTACTTCTCAGCAACACAGCTTTTGTTCCAATAACAGCAAGTGGAGACTTTGTAGCTATTTCTACATTTTAATGAAAAAATATCAACTTATAAGCCAGGTCAAAGTAATTACATAAAATACCAATATTCAAGAATGCAACAACTATGCTTGCTAAAAGATGAACTTATTCACTAATGCAAGAGAGAACTGAGGAGGAACAAGAACCAAGCTATTAAAAGGCCTGCTAAGTTACCAAAAAACTCGTGCTAGAAGTAATAAGTGGAAAAAAATTCGATGAGTGAGATATTGATGGTACATACATTTTACTCAGCAAGGAACAAAATCAGGTTTGAAAAGATATATGTTAATGACACCAGTTTAAATTTCGGTCTCAAACCATGGAAGATAAGGTCCTACACCTTCCATTCAAGGTAAAGAAGGCAGTGCAATTCCAGCCTTCAGTGATTTTTAACTGAAGACCGCCTACATTAGACTTGAGAAAGGCATGAATTAACAGAGTACCATAATGGACCAACGTTAATACTGCACGTGTAGTAGGAAAGAGGGTAGGATAGAAGATCTGAACAGCCACCTCTAGTTTGTTCATCTTCAACATAATTAATCTTCAAATCCCCATTTCAAAATATTTCTTGCATAAAGAGGACATCGTGCATATTTGCCTCCCTGTGCTTTACTGTTTTTATCTTACAAAAACCCTTGTGGATCCAAAAGCTAGTTTCAAACTCCTTTCTTGGGCAAAAATAAACTAGCATGATAAAAGAAAGGATCATTCAGAAGTCAAAGTTATTGTGTTGACACTGGTTAAATAAGCAAATCACATGTTAGATCGAGCCATACCACACATCCATTTTTTTTTTCTTGATAAGGTAACAAATATCCACATCCTTTTTCAATGTTCGACTCCGGGACACTCCCCTCTGTATTGACTTTCATCTCTCAAGCATGACATAAATAAAGAAAGTGAATCATAAGTTTTACTCGATATTTCCCAAACTATGCATCAATACCAACTATGCCGGAGTATAGATATATGAATCAATACTAACCATGTTGGTCCATTCCAGTCCAATATTATAAGATTTGTCAAGTTGTATGCAAACTTGTAAAATGTTCTCGTGGAAAGAGGGGATCATGAAGTTAAGCTGAAGTAGCTAAAACTGCTCCAAAGTGAGCCTAGTCAGAATAACAATTATTTAGCGTGTTTCACTTAATGTGCACCTACTTGACTGGACACGGACTTTAACAAAACAGAAGACTTTCAAAACTACTGACCTTGAACATGTCATAAGAATTGTGTGTCAATAAGGCTTTTGAAACTTGTGGTCTTAAACAACACGGTTATGGCGACTAAAACAGCAGCTTTCGAATGCTTGTATGAGGAGCTAGGGGACAAAGACGGGGATAAAAAGTTTTACAGGTTAGTCAAGGCAAGAGAGAGAGAGGCCGGATAATTGGACCAAGTGAAGTGCATCAAAGACGAGGGAGGCAGACCATTGGTGGAGGAGGCACTCATTAGATGGAGGTAGCAGACATACTTTTATAAGCTCTTGAACGAAGAGAGGGATAGGGACATTGTGTCGGGATAGTTGGAGCACACCGAGAGACAGCAAGATTTTTGGGTATTGCAGGTCTATAAAGGTTGACGAGCTTAAGGGTATTATGTGTGAGAAGAACAGAGGAAGAGCGACTAGGCCAGACGAGATTCTTGTGGAGTTTTGGAAGAGTATAGGCAGGGCAGGCTAGGAGTTGCAGACTCGGTTGTCTAATGTCATTAATAGGAAACAAAGACGCCCAAAGAATGAAGGTGGAGTATGATGATTCCGTTGTACAAAAACAAGAATGAGATTCAGAACTTCAACAACTATAGGGGTATCAAGCTGTTGAGACACAATATGAAAGTGTGGGAAAAGGTGGTGAAGATCAGAGTGAGGAAGGGTATATTTCCGAGAACCAGTTCAGATTCATGCTGGGGCGTTCTATCACAAATGTCATCCACCTTGTATGGAGACTGGTGGAGCAATATAGGGATAGGAAGAGGGTTTACATATGGTATTCATTGACCTAGAGAAAGCTTATGACCAAGTCCTAATGGAGATTTTGGAGGCTAAAGGTGTACTTGGGGCTTACACTAGGGCGATTGAGGATATATACGATGGGGAGCTAAGATTAATGTGCATATAATGGGAGAAAACTCGCAGCACTTTCCAATCATGAAAGGATTACACCAGGGATCAACTCTTAGCCTCTTTCTTTTTGCTTTGGTTATGGATGTACTGATGCAGCATATCCAAGGTGAGGTGTCGTGGTGTACGTTATTCGTAGATGATATAGTACTGATTGACGAAACTTGTGGCGGAGTTAGCTAGGCTGGTGGTTTGGAGACAAACTCAGGAGTCTAAAGGGTTCAACCTGAGCAGGACCAAGACTAAATAGGTGGAGTGCAAGTTTAGTGATGCTATGCATGAGGTCGACATGGAAGTGAGGCTTGATGCTTAGGTCATCCCCAAGAGAGAATTTTTCAAGTATCTAGGTCTTTAATACAAGGTAGTAAGGAGATCGATGATGACATGACACATTGTATTGGTATGGGATGGCAAAATGGAGGCTCACCTATGAAGGCTTGTGTGATAAAAAATACCGCCAAGACTAAAAGTAAGTTACAAGGTGGTGGTTAGACCAGCTATGTTGTATGGGATGGAGTGTTGGCCAGTCAAAAACTCACATGTTCATCAGATGAAGGTTGCGGAGATGAGGATGTTCAATGTTGAGGTAGATGTATGGGTATACTAGGAGAGATTAAATTAGGAATGAAGATATTCGGGACAAGGTTGGGGAAGCGAGGTTGAGATGGTTTGGGTATGTGAAGAGGAGTAGATATGCCCTACTTAGGAGGTGTGAAAGGTTGGCAATAGTGGGCATCATGAGAGATAGAGGCAGGCCGAAAAAGTATTAGGGGGGAGGTGATTAGACAGGATATGGCGCATCTTAAGCTTACCGAAGACAGGATCTTAGATTGAAGGTTTGGAGGTCACAAACTAGGGTAAAAGGTTAGTTGGTAATTGATCATTCTCTTGCTTTCCTACGGGATAGGCTTAATGGCCATACTTGGACCTTCTTTCTTACTAGTGGTATTAGCACTATCCTCATAATTTCTTGTTCTTCAGTTTTAGCTATCACATGTGCTTGTGTGTGTGTTAATCACATTATTTTATTCTCATTACTGTTCTTTCCACTTATTTTGTGAACTAGTTGTCATTTTCATATTATTTCGGTGTTGCTACTACTTTCATTTCTAAATTTCCTTTTCCTAACTGCTTGGATATGCTTTATTTTAAGCAGAGGGTCTATCAGAAACAAGGATAAGATCTACATACACTCTATGCTCCTCATAACTCACTTATGGTATTACACCGAGTTTGTTGGTCTTAGAAATGTCATCACATTTGTGTGGCGGTAAAAGTTTGTCATTACGGGTAAAATTAGTTTCCAAATTTAGAGTAATTTTTAGACAGACTAAAGAGTAAATATGGTCATATAAATTGGAATGGAGGGAATATATAGTTTCATATGACCTAAATTATCAGCATGCATACATACTCTTTTTGCTCTTTTGATGTGAATTCAAGGCAAACTTATCGTGAATAATAAGCCATGGATGTAGATGAGGTTTGTCACAAAGTTATTCAAAATAAGGTTCCCTCTAGAAGGGAGCAAAACACCACAACTTTCATTGTGCTACATAGGTTAAAACTAGAGAAAAGGGTCAAATTTGCCCCTACAATTAAAAAGGTTTAATATTGCCCTCCGTTATACTATTAGTCTATATATGCCCTTAATGTTATACTATCGGTCCATAACAAACAACATACCCAGTCTATATATGCCCTTAATGTACTATCGGTCCATATATACCTTTAATGATATAAAAGTGGCTCAAATTTGCGATTCCTCTGTTAACCCCGTCCATTTTAACCAAAATGGCATCCCAACTCACCAACCAACATTTCTTCTTCCACCACTACCCAAAATCACCTACACCTTTGGTGCTTTGACTACATCTATGATCAAGAGTATAGATTGACTCAGTATTTGGCTTGATTTTTTGGATTTGTGTCAACATATATAGATTTATATACATCTTATGAATAAAATAATAAGAATTAAATTTTATTAGTTTTAGTTCAATAACTTTAACTAATCAAAATATATACTCATATGCGTCAACATACACATCTATTGGCCACACTCCAGCATCCGTATCCACAACCCTGAATCATAAAATTTATGTGATGAAGTATCTGATTCTAGATGCAACTTTATTAGGTACCCACACACGTGTATGAGCAATATAGATTGTAATGTGATGTCCTTGTGAGGAGCAAGTATGTGCAAGATGCTCGGAGATACTAGTAAAACGAAGTGCAATTTGCTCCACAGATAAAGAGAAATGGAAAAGTTTGCACTAATTTATTAATTTTGATGAAGAAAAGACTGCAGTTTACCCGTCTCTCTCTTCAAACATTCAGAATTCTGATCATACAGATCTAAACCATTCAAACTTGCAGGAAAAGAACTGTAAGTGAAAACTACTTTTAAGCCCTCAAACATAAGAGATGTATGTTATACTATGTAAGTCAATGACTAGAGTACAAGAAGAAAAGTGGCAAAAGAAGTCTGAATTAAGAGATGTTTATTGAAGTCCTATCAGTGACTATAAATCCATGCCTAAATAGAGCTAATAAAATGTAAAAAAAAAAACAAAAAACAAAATGCTTCAATTAATGGAAGGAAATATTCCAACATCAGTTGGAGTACTTAATAGGTTAACATTTGCTCCAAAGTCCCAGGCCAGCAGCTCGTATATCATCCCAACAATGTTCATATAGTTGGGGAAACTAATAAAAGCCAGTTATGAATTCTTGCTAATACAATATTTGAATGTTGAAGAGTCGAGAATTACCAATTCATGGTCAAGTCACTAAGTTTATCAATGATTGGGAAAGCAATTATGGCCCAATGTTATCAAAGGCACGCTTAAAGCGCACTTAAGCCCTGAAGTGAGGCTCAAAACATGTTGAGCGCTTCGCCTCGCTTTATGTGCGCTTCAGTGTCGTCATCAAGGTTCTAAGACATACTTTTCCTTGCCGATGACTCTTCTAAAGAGATGACACTAAACAATAGATATTTCACTTTATAGTAACTATTTTTCATATTTTTTGTTCATATATTTGTCATTCATGCTTATAAATTATTAGTCTTGGACTAAACATATATATATTTGTACTTTTTCTCCCTTTGCGCCTTTTTTCATTAAAGCTCACGCTTTATTTGCAGTTTGCACTTAAAGCCCCAACGGACCTTAGAGCTTTTTTGCGCTCTTTGCTTTTGATAACACTTATTATGTTCTTCTTAACGCCAAAATAAAAAGAGTAAAGAACTTCAGATGAGCAATACTTTTTGCCTTATTGCTTTGCACCATCATCTAACAGGGTCCTCTAAAGCATGGAGGACAAAGAAAGGCCTATAAAAGAAGCTATGGAGGGAATGTGAATGCCAAGTGAGATTTAGCACCATTTCTGCATGAACACAATAAGATGGGCAAAGTACAATTCCCACCATGGCCTTGAAAAGCCTCAGGTGTAATGAGATTTCTTTTTTGACAACTGGTAAGTAAATCCAAGGTGTAATGAAATTGTAGATGGATTCAAGTGTCGGTGCCCAATAGCTAACAACCCAAAGTCCATACTTACTAGTCATCAATTAAGACACAATCACTATTCAAAAGTCAAATAAATTAGCATATTAGCTAATATTGAGGATGCCTAGATGTTGAATGGTATATAGTCTACCAAGTATCCTGTAATTTTCGAGTTGGGATCTGGAAAGCTACTAGAAGCCACTGGAACTACTTACATGCCAACTCTTTAATAAAGGTAGGAAATGGAAGAAAGACTTTATTCGGGAGTGTGATAACTGGTTGGAACATGACCCTCTCAAGGACATCTTCCCTGAATTTATTTTATTTTTAGAAACTAGTAATGGTGTATTATTCGGCATAAAGGATATACGGGAGAACTTCCAAAAAAGAAAAGAAAAAAGGAAAATTTACAAGGATCCTAACAAGTCTACAAGTTGTTCTGTTTCCTCTAAACCTTTCTCTTTACACCAAAAATAAAAAGACACAATACAATTCCACTTTCTGAATTGAATTGGACCTATTTCAAAACTTGTACAATTCCTCTCTCAAGAGTCCAGACAGTCAACTAGATGCAACAAGGGATAAGCCTCCACCATAACATTTGACTCTTGCTTCCTCCTTTTCTGATCCAATAGCTCAACAAATTTACAGTATGCTTAGGCATGGTCCACTTTGTCTTTATGAGACCAAGGAAAATGATCCATATCTAAGCTGTAAAACTATAGTGCAAAAATTGATGGTTATTGGTCCCTTTTTCTCTAGCCCCACATAGTTGGCATCTGGATACTATAATTAACCCCTTCCACTTCAATACTTCATGTGTCAAACAATCCCTTCAAGCAATAGACCATGTAAAACATTTTACATTAGTTGGTACCAGTGTTTTAAAAGACTGTTGCGACTCGCCTCGAGGCTCACCCCAAAGCGGGGCTCTAGCAAAATGCCCCGATACTCAAGTGTGGGGCTTAATTCTACAAGACTTATGCCCTAAGCGCCCGACTGTACGCCCTAAGCACGCCCAACGCTCGGTGCTCGCCTAATAGATCTTAGGCAAATTATGTGTTAAATTCTTTAGTTAACATTGTTGACCCTCATAATTCTTAAATAAAAGAATGATACTTAATAGTTTTTTAATCTATAGAAATTAGAAGATGAAGAGTAACTCAAATAACAAGTTGTAGTATCGCATTTATACTTTGGTAACACTGTGAGGGTGATTATATATTACGTAACAATTCTTTTGAAAAACATAGCAAAATTTTACTTTTTCACTTATCATTGGCCTTCATCTTTTTGTCATGTCACAAAATTATCATATTCTATTTAGCTATTTGGAAGTAATTTTATTTTTATTCATGATCGGGTGATGTTTTTATTATAATACTAGTAAGTTTTATTGATTATTTTCTTTTAGGGGGTAAATAGTATAGTATGATAATAATATACTTTAGAAATAATGATTCTTTTATTATTAGAAAGTTAAGATATTAAATTATTTATACTTGTATAATCATGTTAGAAGTTTTATTTTCTATGAGTTCCCTTAATCATGTTTGTAATTATTTCAAACTATTGATGTATTTTTATAATTTTGTGTTATTATATTATTATACTATATTCTAAATTAAAAATTTAAAGATCCGTAGGGCTTACACCCCATGTCTCGAGCTTACGCCTCGCCCTATGCCAAGTAAAATGCTCCACCTCACGCCCCCGCCTTTTAAGACACTGGTTGGTACTAAAGTTTTTCATATATTTCTTTATAAGCATTGTTGGTTTCTATTGTGTTGCTTATTATCTAATATGTCCTATTTAAAGAGAAAATCCCATCCTTAATGTGTTTCCACCTCAAACAGTCTGGATCAGAGGTGGTGCCTGTGAACTTTTCTATTTCTTTTAACAGTTGGCCCCTCTATCCACCTCCTAGCCATTCAATAATCTCCTAAAGGATAGATTCCAACCCAGCTGAGTTCAGGATTCATTGACGGTAGCCTCCGGATTGTTGCATATAGTGAATAGGCCAGGAAAGGATTCATTTAAAGGATTGAGAAGTGAAGTTAAGAGGTAAATAAGAAGGATGAAGCATTACTAGAGAAAAAAAGGTATGCAAAGGACACCCTTACCATTAGCAACAACTTTGACACCTTCCTCCAAAGCTTCTTTAGAAGTAAAAACCTTAGACACCAAGCACAAATCATTAGCTTCAGAACCTGTAAACCTCCGACCAGTTAAAGCCAACTCCATGGCATTTCCAAAACCAACAATACTCGGTAGCCTCTGAAGTATCCCGAGATCAGCCATCATAGCTAAATCCACCTCTTTGATGGAGAAAAAAGCATCAGAAGAACAATACCTAATATCACAGGCAGTAATTATATCAATCGCCCCACCGATACATGCGCCATGGACAGCGGCAATCACCGGTTTATGGCAACACTCTAGGGCAGTAATAGCCTCCTGCAGGAACTTGATGTGTTGCCGAAGCCTCTCGACGTTGCAGGCGCAATCGGTGGCGTGGGTTTCTTTGAAGACATCGGCTAGGGTTTGGAAGTCGATGCCAGAACAGAAGTGCTTGCCGGACCCAGTGACGGCAACATTGGGGTTTTGATCGAGTGAGGAGATGGCTTTGGGGAATTCAGTGAAGAAGTCATGTGGGAGAGCGTTGAGGTGTCTGGGTCGCTTGAGGTACAAGTAAACCAGAGAATTTGGGGATTTTTGAATGATTTTCAGTGATTTGTATTCCTCCATTATTTGTGCAGTACAGGGAAGATGAAATTAAAACGATGAGGCTACCACTCTATCTCTATGAATGAACTAGTCACGATATTTGGCAAACTACAAATCAGCTTACTTCTCCCTCTCTAATACTGGCTAGGAGATAGGGAACTGACCATGAAGGTCAATTTGGAAACCCAAGGCTCCTTTCAAAGTGGTTTGTTCCACTTGGTTAGTGGCAAGACAAGCACGCCTAACTCAAGAAAATCTTTTAAAAAGGCGGTTTTAACTATGCTCTTTATGTGGCTCAGCTGTGGAATCTAATGCCAGTTGTTCCTTCACTGTCCAATTACTGCTCAACTGTGGCAGCTGCTCATAAGCATGGTTGGCTTTAGTTGGGTATGCCAGCGACTACTGTTGAGTTGTTACATTCATGGAACTACAATAGGGGAATAGTGAAGCAGAAGGGGCGGTGGAAAATGGTGTCAGCATGCCATATATGGTGGTCGGTCTAGAAAGAGAGGACGGCAAGAATTTTTTAAGGCAAGCAGACCTCAACACAGAAATTAAGATGAAACGTATTTTGAAGTTTTACTTTTGGAGAATAGAGGAGACAAATTCAGTGATAGATCTGATAGGTTCTCTGTAAATTTTATTTTGCAAGGTTTCTCTGTAAATATAGCTGTACTGCCTCAGTGCTCTTATTATATATACTATATGTTACCTTTCCCAAGAAAAGTGTATTCTGTGATTTTCACTATATAGATATCTTAATATCCTTTCAAAACTTAGCTTTTCACAGTATACATGATGTGCATTTCAAATTCTAAGCTGATTCTTGGCACACTACTTCACCCGAACTTGCTTAGTGTACAGTCCTCAAAAATGATATTACCTATGTTTCAATTTGTTTATCTTACTTATCTTTCTATTCCATTTAAAAATAATCTTTTTCATTTCAACTTTCCATATGGCATGTTTAGGTATTTTGGTAGTTTAAACCAATCTTTAGTTTAAAACCACAAGATTTAAAAAAAATTAGTTTATTCAACCCTTGTCAAGTCAAAAAAAACAAACAAATTAAAAATTAACCATCAACATAGAACATAGAACATCTTTTTCTTCAAGCGAGGAATATAGAAGTGAAGAGGTAAATAAAAAGAATGAAACTTTACTAGGAGAAAAAAAATGAATGCAGATGACACCCTTACCATAAGCAACTACTTTGACACCTTCCTCCAAAGCTTCTTTAGAAGTAAAAACCTTAGACATCAAGCCCAAATCTTTAGCTTCGGAACTTGTAAACCTCCGACCAGTTAAAGCCAACTCCATGGCATTTCCAAACCCAACAATACTGGGAAGCCTCTGAAGTGTCCCGAGATCAGCCGTAATAGCTAAATCCACTTCTTTCACGGAGAAAAAAGCATCAGAAGAACAATACCTAATATCACAGGCAGTAATTATATCAATCGCACCACCGATACATGCGCCATGGACAGCGGCAATCACCGGTTTACGGCAACACTCTAAGGCAGTAATAGCCTCCTGCAGGAACTTGATATGTCGCCGGAGCCTCTCGGCTTTGCGGCCGCAATCGACGGCGTCGGTTTCTTTGGAGACATTGCCTAGGGGTTGGAGGTCGATGCCGGAACAGAAGTGCTTGCCGGAGCCAGCGAGGATGATGACGGCGACATCGGGGTTTTGATCGAGTGAGGATATGGCTTTGGGGAATTCAGTGAAGAAGTCACGTGAGAGAGCGTTGAGGTATCTGGGTCGGTTGAGATACAGGTAATAGACGAGAGAATTTGGGGATTTTTGAATGATTTTCAGTGATTTGTATTCCTCCATTATTTGGTGCAGCACAAGGAAGATGGAATTGAAATGATTGAGGCTACCACTCTATCTCAATGAATTCCCAAGGTCCTACAATACTTGTCTATCCTATTAATTTGGCATGTCCAACAATACTTGTTCACTTTGTAAAATCAATTCATAATTTTATATTTAGTTTCTAATTTGCATTATCATTAATTATAGTTATTTTTCTATTACATTTTCTAAGACACTATGTTTATTATATTCAAAGGGTGATATAGTAAAATTAACATTTTATTTATAATCTCTCTTCAAAAGATGATCACATGTTTCCTAGATGTGTTGAGTTATTGACCTCAACCAAACACATTCTCGACTAGCTTCATGAATGACTATTATTTCTGCATGATTTGAAGAAGTAGCAACCATAGTTTGTTTAGTTGAACGTCATTATATAGATGTACCTCCATATATAAATAAATAACCTATTTGAGATCGACCTTAATATGGGTCAGACAAATATCCTACATTTGCATAACCAATTAATTGTGAATCGGATTCTTTTGAATAAAATAGTCTCATATCCATGGTTCCTCGAAAATATCTGAGTATATGCTTAATAACATTCCAATGTCTCTGTGTTAGGAAAGAACTAAATCTTGCTAATAAATTTACAGAAAAAGATATATTTGGTCGAGAATTATTAGCAAGGTACATCAATATACCACTTGCACTAAGATATGGTGTCTCAGCACCAACAAGTTCTTCATTATTTTTATGAGGTCGAAATGGATCTTTATTAATATCAAGTGATCTTACAATCATCAGGGTACTTAATGGATGTACTTTATCCATGTAAAATTTCTTTAAAATATTTTCAGTATATGTTGATTAATGAATAAATATCTCATTTGTAAAATGCTCAATTTGTAGATCACGATAAAATTTTGTCTTTCCAAGTTCTTTCATTTCAAATTCCTTTTTCAAACATTCTACTACCTTTGAAAGCTCTTCACGACTTCCAATTATATTCAAGTCATCAACATATACAAGTATTATAACAAATTCTGATCCAAACCTTTTAATAAATACACAAGGACAAATTGGGTCATTCTTGTACCCTTCCTTTAATAGGTATTGGCTAAGGCGATTATACCACATACATCCTGATTGTTTCAATCTATATAAAGATTTTTGAAGTTTTATTGAACAAGTTTCCCGGGAATCTTTATACATTTCGGGCATTTTAAATCCTTCAGGAATCTTCATAAAAATGTCGTTGTCTAGTTATCCATATAAATAGGTTGTAACGACATCCATTAGATGCATGTCAAGTTTTTCATGAACTGTCATATTTATAAGATACTTGAAAGTGATATCATCCACCACAAGAGAATACGTTTCCATATAATCAATGCCAGGTCTTTACAAAAATTCTTGTGCCACAAGTCGTGCTTTATATCTTACGACTTCATTTTTCTCATTTCGTTTTTGCACAAAAATCCATTTATACCCCATTGGATTTATACCTTCAGGTGTTTGGACTATTGATCTGAAAACTTTGCGTTTTTCAAGTAAAGCTAATTGAACTTGAATTACATCGTTCCATTTTGGCCAATCATTCCTCTGTCAACATTCCTCAACAGATTTTGGTTCATGATCCTCATCTTGTTGCATTATTTCAAAAACAACATTATAAGAAAAATATTATCAAGGTTTCATTAATTATTATGTCTCCTTGCTCTTCTTGAGCAGATTCTTTTCTATTATGACCATCTTGATTGTTTACTCTTTTTCTTTTTTGAGAATTCTTATCTTTAGAATCGATCAGTCTATCACATTTTAAGCGTGTTTTAGACTCATTTGCATTAATTAATTGTCCTACCGAGACATCAACTCAAATTGGAGAATTAACAGCTGAAATATGAGATTTAGTAACTCTTGATAGGTCAGTGAATGTATCTAGCAATTGATTTGTAATATTTTGCAAATGGATTATCTTTTGAACTTCCTGTTCACATTTATTTGTACGAGGATCTAAATGAGATAGTGATAATGTATTCCAATCTATCTCTTTTTTCAGCTACTTATTTTCTCCCCTTAATGCTGGGTATATTGATTCATCAAAATGACAATCAACAAATCTTGTCGTAAATAGATCTCCAGTCATAGTTCTAAATATTTTATAATAAAAGGAGATTTATTCCCAACATATATCCCCAACTTTCTTTGGGGACCCATCTTCATACGTTGTGGTGGAGTAATTGAAACATATACCGCACATTCAAATATTTTAAGATGAAAAATATTCAGCTCCAGACCAAAAGTCAATTGTAATGGGGAGATTTTATGATAACTTGTGGGCCTGATCCGCACAAGACTTGCTGCATGCAAAATAGCATGACTCCATAATGAAATGGAAAGTTTTGTTCTCATAAGCATTGGTCTAGCAATTAATTGGAGCCGTTTAATCAATGATTCTCCTAGATCATTTTAACTATGAACATGAGCAATCAGATGCTCAATTGTTATCCCAGTTGATATAAAATAATCATTAAAATCTTGGAGTGTTGTCACGCCCAGAGCCTACACCCTGGACGTGGCCGGTACTCGAGAATCATTTCTGATCCCCAAGCGAGAATAATATACTTTACTTGTGGGGAGTTTCTCTAACCGATAACTATTACTATGAGCCTAGCAATGATACAACGTTTCACCTACTTTTCAAGGGTCATCTATACCTTGCCGGGGTATAGGATGCTACTGTAACTATGGATCCATCTAATAGGCCTTCTCAGAGGCAGTGAGGAGTCACACGAAGAATCAGTGCTATCCTATCGTACGTTGGCTACGTAGTTTTATGAGACTTTTGAGTTATAATAGACTCTTACCCAATTCGTTGCTCGATACTACTCCCAAAATAATCAATATCAATTATCCTCAATTCACCCTTTACGAAGAAAGGGATTATTACATTACTGAAGTACTTTTCAAAAATATCAATCATACTCTTTCTTTTTACTCAACTGTCAAATAATACATATGAAACCATTTGATTCTTTCTTAAAAGACTCTGTTCAAAACTTGCATTTCAAACGTATACTTATGGACTTATCTTTCAAGTCCAAGATCGATATATAAAAATTGAAAACTCTTATACTTTTATGAAAATAGAGCTCTTAAGCTTTTCTCTTAAACTCACTTCAGTTTTGAATGTGCACTAAGACATGTGATTAGGATATGCAGGAATTTTAAAAGGTAAATGAAGAATATAGGAGCTAATACATAGAAGGGAAGCGTGGCCACAACTTAAAGGAACACGCACTAGATGAAACAAAGAAAAATTGGCCCAGCGACCCTTGGCACATTACTGGCACGGGGCGCTAGGCCTGAAACTTCAGACAACAGACCTTGGCGCACTGCTGGCGCGGGGCGCCAAGAAGCAAACTTCTGGGCATCAGCCCTGGCGCGCCGCCCCATGCCCTGCCTGACATCCCCGACGAATTCAAGTTAAATTAGGACCCCAAATTAGTTTAGAATTAGGAAATTTCTCCTAAACTCTACTTATCTTTCAAGCCAAAATCAATATATGAGAAACTTTCATGCAATTTCCTTTAAATACATAACTTTACTAGATCAATAGGGTTCATGGGATACTAAGCATGATCAACATTATAAGATTCACATGCCAAAAATAGGAATCAAAATCTCAATTGTTAAAGAACTGAATTCAAATATCAAGAACTATGAATGAATCCTTTAGATGTGACGATTTCTGACTGAATTGAGATGTAGGGTGCGAGGATGAACTAGTTCAACACTATGAATAGCCTTACATACATGGGAAGAACAAAGTTCTTGGCGAAATCGACGAAATTCGAAGAACGTTAGAAAATCCTAGCTTTTCTCCTCTTGAATCCTTACTCTAAGTTTTTGAAGTGTTAAAGAACTTATAATAATGTTTTAACACTGTTTAGACCCTTAATTAGGTGAAAAAGGATCGTGGTTTAGGCTTAGAAGGGTGGGAAAAGACCAAACTATCCCTTTTAAAGAAAACTGTCGAGGTGCCTTAAGAGGGAGGTTCACTAAAACAGACATATCTTTTTACTCCAAACTCGAAGTAAAGCAAACGCGGTGGCGTTGGAAAGAGCATTCAAATTCAAGGATAATGGACAACTCGTGACCCAAAGCTCATACCATACCAACATTGTTTACAAGATCTTTGTCGACGGTTTGTGTCTGTAAAGTTTAGACACATTCCTAGAATTCATAATGAGATTGCTGATGCATTGGCCACTTTATCTTCGATGCTCCAGCATCCTGATGAAGCTCATATCGATCCTTTGTACGTATAGATTCGTGATCAGCATGCTTATTACAACATGGTTGAGGAAGAATTTGATGGTAAACCTTGGTTCCATGACATTAAAGCATACGTTCAGTCTGGAGAATGTCCGATGGATGCAATTAGTAATCAAAAAAGAACTATTCAGCGACTAGCTAGTGGTTTTTTTCTTAAGCGGAGGAATCTTGTACAAGAAGACCCCTGACTTGGGTCTTCTAAGGTGTGTAAATGCTAGAGAGGCTTCAATAATCATGATTGAAATACACTGGAGTTTGTGGACCGCACATGAATTGGTATGTTTTAGCAAAGAAAAATACTTCGAGCAGGTTATTATTGGCTCACTATGGAGCGAGATTCCATACAGTTTGTTCGTAAGTGTCATGAATGTCAAATACATGGCGATTTGATACATTCTCCTCCCTCAGAGTTGCATGCAATGTCTGCTCCACGGCCTTTTGTGGCATGGGGATGGATGTAATTGCACAAATTGAACCAAAAGCATCGAATGGCCATAGGTTCATTCTTATGGCCATTGATTATTTTACAAAGTGGGTGGAAGCAGTAACTTTCAAGTCAGTGACCAAAAAGGTCGTGTTAGATTTCGTTCATTTCAACATCATCTGTCGATTCGGTATCCCAAAGGTAATTATTATCGATAATGTTGCGAATCTCAACAGTCGTTTAATGCAAGAGATATGTCATCAATTTAAGATTGAGCATCGAAATTCAACTCCGTATCGCCCAAAAGCAAATGGGGTTGTAGAAGCTGCTAGCAAAAATATAAAAAAGATACTCCGCAAAATGATGCAAGGTTCTCGATAATGGTATGAAAAGTTGCCTTTTGCGTCATTGAGTTATCGCACTACAGTTTGCACATCAGTAGGTGCCACTCCTTATTTGTTGGTATATGAGACTAAAGCGGTTAAACCTGCAGAGGTTGGGATTCCATCCCTCCGAATTGTTGTGGAGGCTGAAATCGATGACAATGAATAGATCAAAAAATGATTGGAGCAACTAAGCTTGATTGATGAGAAGCAATTGACATCAGTATGTCATGGTCAATTATACCAGAAAAGAATGGCACGAGCATATAACAAAAAGGTGCGTCCTAGATGTTTCGAAGAGGGTCAGTTAGTATTGCGATGAATTCTGCCACACCAGTTCGAAGTTAAAGGCGAATTTTCTCCAAATTGGAAAGGACCATTCATTGTAGAGAAGGTATTGTCCAATGGTGCTATGTACTTAGCAAATATAGAAGGCAAAATGACAGAAATGGCCGTCAATGCTGATGCCGTGAAAAGATATTATATATGATTCAATTTTTTTGCTATTAAAGTCCTCATGTTATACTTGACATTTTGAAGGTTGATATGATAAAATCCCTTTATTATGTGTCTACCCTTGTCGAGATTTAATTTATTCCCTTTACTTATCCTTTGAAAAAAAAAAGAACCAAAAAATAAAATAAAAACAAAGAAAAAAACAAAAAAAAAATCAATTTTTCTGAACTACGTTTGACCTGATTCTTGTTTTAGCAAGATACGTAGGTAGCCCTATTCCTGGGTCTCAGTCCAACCAAACAAAAAAAATCCAAAATTCCCATGTTCCAAAACAGGGGCAAGAGTCATTTTTTTATTATTTATTTTACCTATCCCAAAGTTGAAAGTCAATCCCATCTTTTGAAGTCATATCTGAGCTTTCATGCTATTCTTACTTTCTAACCTTGTCGACAAGTCGTGTTGCAACCAAAGAAAGACCTTTGGATCAACCTTTGAAATGTCAAAGAGTAAGCATGATAAGGGTACAAAACGATTGCACCAAGAAGGATACTCTTTTTTCATTAACACAAGAGAAATAAAAATGAGATATTCTTATTGGTGAAAACCCAAGTGGGCACCATAAGGCGAAGGTGAATTGAGAGAAATAAAAATGAGAGTCTTATTGGTGAAAATCCTAATGGGCACTATAAGGCGTAAGTGAGTTGAAAGAAATAAAAATAAGAGAGTCTTATTGGTGAAAACCCTAAATGGGCACCATAAGGCAAAAGTGAGTTGCGAGAAAACAAAATGAGAGAATTTTCTTGGTGAAAATCCTAACTGGGCACCGTAAGGCGGAAGTGAGTTGAGAGAAATAAAAAATGAGAGAGTCTTAGTGGTGAAAACCCTCACGGGCATCACAAGGCGAATAAGGGTTTGAAGTTGATTATGACTTTGTTAAAATATTGGAACTCCATTATATGATCAACAAGGTTTGTGAATAGTTTGGATGGACAAATTGGGGTAATCAATTCAAAGTGCATGTCATGATCAGTAGAGTCGGCCACCGCACTCAGATAAGTTTTTCTTTTCTTCCTCTCTCTAAAAAGGGATTTTTCTCATCAATTCCCGTTCTTCTATTTTGTGTATTGTTTATTTTTTTTCTATTTTTCATCACTCTGTTTTCATGTGTCCTTGAGTCAAGTCTGTGTCAAAAAAGTGAGAAAGAATGTTAAGACTCGCTACCAACTTTTTTGATTGCACAAAGAGAAGCATTAGACCAATGAGTTATCGTCTATTGACAAGTTTTAGATTCAGAGGAAAGCAATGGTTTAATGAAGGCTAAATAATGAGTATTGTGAAATAAGGGCAGATATTAGATTTAAGTAACTCAAAGTAATCAAAATTTGGGTCAACAATACAATCAATCAATGACGAACACTGACCGTTTGGTAATAAGTGAAACATGACAAGTACCTGAGCAATTCTCGTCAAAAGGCAAAACCACAAACCAACCACCACATTTTTAAACTCACACATTTCCTTTGTTGAAGCAGGGATACAAGTTGTTTTCAGATTAAAGATCCAAAATCTTAATGTTCAATCTAGTCTACGAGGTACAAAATGGCAATATAGCAATAAAGGTTTGCGAGACTCAATCATAATGAAATTGATTAGTTTTTTTAAAAAAAAACATTAATGATAGCAATTACCTGAGAGATGGAATCTCCTATTCTTGAATGTTCCACAAATAATTTATGATTTTGATAACACTCACAAAAACTTAGTTCATATTGGGGTAAATTATTTTTTTTGCCAATATTATTTGGTCTATGATACATAGTGTAGCAGGACCCTCCTAGATAATGGGAAGTAGTATAGCAGAGCCCTCCTGGATAATGGGACACTAGTAGGACCCTCCTGGATAATGAGACTAGTAGGACCCTTCTGAATAATGGGACTAGCATGACCCTCCTGAATAATGGGAAGTAGTATAGCAGGATCTTCCTGGATAATGAGACGTAGTATAGCAAGGCCCTCCCGGATAATGAGACACTAGCAGGACCCTCCTGAATAATGGGACTAGCAGGACCGTCCTGGATAATGGGACGTAGTATAGTAGGGCCCTCCCAGATAATGGGACACTAGCAGGACCCTCCTAGATAATGGGACTAGCAGGACCCTCCTGGATAATGGGAAGTAGTATAGTAGGGCCCTCCTGGATAATGGGACACAAGCAGGACCCTCTTGAATAATGGGACTAGCAGGACCCTCCTGGATGATGGGACATAGTATAGCAGGGCCCTCCTGGATAATGGGACACTAGCAGGACCCTCCTGAATAATGGGACTAGCAGGACCCTCCTGGATAATGCGAAGTAGTATAGCAGGGCCCTCCTGGATAATGGAACACTAGCAGGACCCTCCTGGATAATGGGAAGTAGTATAGCATGACCTCTTGGATAATGGGACGTAGTATAGCAGGGTCCTGGATAATGGGAAGTAGTATAGCAGGGCCCTCCTGGATAATGGGACTAGCAGGACCCTTCTGAATAATGGGACGTAGTACAGCAGGACCCTCCTGGATAATAGGCACTAGTAGGACCCTCCTGAATAATGGGACTAGACTGACATAATTTAATTTAGCTGGATCATTACGAGAAACGGAGTCGGTTTAAACATTCAGAAGTCATCTGAAGAATACTTCACAACAAAGCTCGAGTCATTCAAAGTCTCGACTCAAAGCTAAGCACTATCTCTTATTGTCATAACAAAATTTTCTTTATTATAAACTAGGGCAAAAATTGTGTTATTACTTTTATTAGTTTTAATTTCAGGAATTCGCTTGTAGAATAAGGTCAATCCATATTTCAAGATCAAGATCTTATCTGGAAATGAGTAAACTTTCAAGCTCATTTTCAATTGAAGTGGCAAGAGGTCACCTAAGAACAAGTTTGATTTTCAATCTCAATTAACTTTCAAGTTCGTTTGAGATAAAAATGAATATTTCACAACTTGAGAAGGCATGAAGACCCAAGTCAAGATTCAAGAGAAACTACATAGATATGATCTTGTACTTTTATTTTCTTTTAAGTTTTTGTCTTTCACTTTCATGTAAAATAGGGGTCGCAACATGGAGCTGAGATAGGATCTCACTTGGCTTCCAACTCATCATTTCATCTCATTGAACTACACGTGACCTGATTCCCTTATGACCCGGGATATGTAAGATGTCCATAACCAGGATTCGGTCGCATATTTCTTTCTTTCAAATAAGAGTACGGTCAATACTTGTCACCTTGTCTACTTCTTTGTCTGCAAACTCTTCGTGTTTTCAGTCAAAGAGGGGCAAACTGTAGACACGTGATTTTTGACCGAACTTAAGATTTCATTCCATTTTTTATACTTAAATATCATTACATTTTGGTAGGTTTATTTATTTATTAAAAAAAAGATCTGCAAATCACAACAAATTATATGGTCTCTTTATGTTTAAACTTTAATAAATAATCTTGTGAATTTAATGTATTTGTTAGTTGTATTTTTTATTTTTTTAATTAATCCTTCAACTTTTACCTAGTCTAAAAATAATAATATATATTATGAAAAGAAGAGAAAAAGAGTCCTAAAAATTTCAAATTGCCTCACACTTTATTCTAATTACCCTCAAACTCCCATAACTTATTCCTCCTAAAAAATTCTCTTTCCATTTATTTATTTTTTTCCTTCCCTTTGTGTTTCACGTAAATCCCCCACCCTCACATGTTTTTCTTTGTTTTCTTAATTTATTTTATTTCTTATCTTTTCTATTTTTCTACCCCTAGAAACTCTCGACCAAATACCTTTAAAATCTTCAACTAAATCACATTTCTCACTCCCTCACGTTCCCTTCAATTAGCATCAGACTAACACCCAATACATTATAAAAAACCAACGTACACAGAGAAAAAGAAAAAAACACAAGAAAAACACAGACAGAGAAAAAAATCAATGCATTAGAGTAGAGAAAAATCAATTGAACATGAAGCCAGGATCGAGATCTTGTTTACGATTGCTAGTTTTGGTATCTAAAAGTTAGCTTTAAAGGTTCGTTTCCCTCGTTACTATTTTTTATTTTTTATGTAAATCAAGTTGGTTTGGTCATGGTTCATTTATGAATGAATTTGTGGTTGTTATTACTATTACTTTGTCCTTTATATATCGATTCCATGTTAAAATAGTGTGTTGAGTTCCCTCTTTATATCTGACTTTGAATTCATTTATTTATTTATTCGTTGTTTCTTTTACTTTTTTTTTTGTGCTTGTGACTATAATTTGTAAATAGAAATCAAAATGACATACATGGGGTTAAAAAATTTCTTTAGATATTTGGAGTAATTATGATAACAATGTATATTTTTTAAAAAAAAGAAAAAAGAAGAAGAATGATATGTTTATGGCAAGCAGTAGGTTATCCAAATTATTTTTACTTAAGTATTTTTATATGATTCATGTCCTACACGTTATCTTGTGAGATACACGTTAACTTTTTTTTACTGGGAATTTCTAAAGAGTTTCAAAAGCTTGTTTTCTATGAGTAAATAATATTAAAGAATAACTATTGGATTTTACAATAGTTTATTAAAGGAAAATAAATAGGGTGGTGAATATTTAATCAATATAAGTGTTTAATCATATCTTTTTTTTTTGTATTCATTTAATAGTATTAGAATCAAGCTATTTGTGTCACTCGTAAATGATTTTTTTATTTGGTAAGAATATGTTATAATATTTGCATTACTTTACAGTTCGGTACTTTAATAAAGCGTTGGGTTGAACATTATACCTTGATTATAAAAATGTTACTTAGATATTAATGCAGTTCTGTTTTGATATTGTCTCTGGCCTGAGTATAAATTTATAGCTTTTAAATTAATTAATGCACCTTTGATCAATAATAAGGGATGAAAATGAGATGCGAATTAGCCCAAAAAGTAATAAATAAAAATGTCTCTAACATTAGACAAGCATAAATTTATTTATTTATTTTTACAAAAGAGTAATAAATAATAATTGGGTTTTAGTAAAGAATGTGGTTTCACATCTTTTTGAAACACTTAAAAAGATTCAAGGATGTGGTGACGCACCTTGGCCAAATGATCATATTAATTTTACTTTAATGTAAACTAAAATTGTAGACTAAGACTATTAAGGTGATGCAATTGAGAGAAGAAAGCAGTTATGCTTCTAAGTAATTATGCCTCAAAAATCAAGAATGCAGTTATGCATCCGATTTGAGATTAATAAATTTCAACAATAAAATATGTGGGCAAACTCTAGCATATAACCATATATCCAAAAATATTTTAAAATAAGTATAAGTTAATAAAAATGATTGTGCTAGAACCACGGTACTCGAGGGATGCCAAATACCTTCCCCTCGGTCAAAAGAATTCCTTACCCGATCTTTTGTTTTCGTAGACCAAAATTAAAGAGTCACTTCCTTTTGATTAGAGATTAAAAAGAAAAGATGACTTGGAATGCTATAACTCAATTCTAAGTGGCGACTCTGAAAAATTAAAATAATCCCTATTCAATGCCATCACTTTAATTGGAAAAACCCTTTCCGTTGCAAAAAAAGGGTGTGACACTCATGTTGTAATCCTTGAGCAACTCTAACCACCTCCTTTGCCTGAGATCAAGATCCTTCTGACTGAAAACATACTAGAGACTCTTGTGGTCGGTGAACACATCCACATGAACACCATAGAGATAGTGACGCCATATCTTGAGAGCAAAAACTACTAATGCCAACTCGAGATCATGAGTCGGGTAGTTCTTTTTGTGAATCTTAAGCTATCTAGAGGCATAGGCTATGACCTTACCATTCTGCATCAATACACAACCAAGTCCAACTCTTGATGCATCACAATAAACAACAAAACCCTCTGTACCCTCTGGTAGGATCAACACTAGAGTAGTGGTTAACCGAGTTTTCAATTCCTGAAAGCTTTTCTCACAAGCTCCAGACCATTGAAACTTAGCTTTTTTTTTAGTCAACTTAGTCAACGAGGACAAAATAGATGAAAACCCCTCAACAAACCTTCTGTAGTAACTAGCCAATCCTAAGAAACTCCTTATATCAGTTGGAGACGCGGGTCTGGCCAATTCTGCACTGCTTCAATCTTCTAAGAGTCAATTCGAAATCCATCGCCAGACACTATATGGCCTAAGAATGCCACGGACTCAAGCCAGAACTCACACTTAGAAAACTTCGCATACAATTCCCGATCCTTGAGAGTTCGGAGGACTATTCTGAGATGACTAGCATGGTCCTCCTCATTCCTCGAATATATCAATATGTCATCAATAAATACGATAGCAAACATATCGAGATACTGCTTAAAACTTTGTTCATAAGATCCATGAACGCTGCAGGAGCATTAGTCAAGCCAAAGGACATAACAAGGAACTCATAATGACCATAACGGGTCCTGAATACTGTCTTCGGGATGTCACTTTCTCTCCCTTTCAACTTATGATAACTAGAGTTGAGGTCTATCTTAGATAAGCAAGTGGAACCCTGAAGTTGGTCGAAAAGGTCATCAATTCTCGGAAGGGGATATTTATTCTTTATGATGACCTTGTTCAACTGGCGATAATCGATACACATCCTAAGGGAACCATCTTTCTTTCTCATGAATAAGACTAGAGCGCCCCAAGGTGAGACACTTGGTCGGATGAAACCCTTATCAAGAAGATCTCTCAACTGCTCTAGAGCCATTCTAAATGGTGGAATAGAGATGGGTTGAGTATCAGAAAGAATATCTATTTCAAAGTCTACTTCTCTCTCAGGAGGGACTCCAGGAAAATTGTCTAGAAAGACCTCTGGAAACTCACTCACAACTGGAACTGACTGAATAGGCGGTGTCTCAACACTAGAGTCATTAACTCAGACTAAGTGATAGATGCACCCCTTAGAAACTAACTTTCTGGCCTTAAGGTATGAAATAAAATGACCTTTAGGCACATCTGAACTACTTCTCCACTCTAAAACAGGCTCATTAGAAAATTTAAACTTGACTACTCGAGTTATACAATCGATTGAGGCATAACAACATGAAGCCAGTCCATACCTAGAATAACATCAAAGTCCACCATATCTAGCTCAACTAAGTCAGCCATGGTGTCCTTGTGATAGACAGCGATGGTACAATCACGAAAGACTTTTTCTTCTAGAATAGACTCACCAATAGGTGTGGAAACACTGAAGGGCTCAAGAAGTTGTTCGGGGAAAATGCTGAACCTTGTGGGTACATAAGGAGTCACAAAAGATAAACTCGCACCTGGATCAAGTAAGGCATAAACATCAATAGAAAAGACTTTAAGCATACCAATGACAACATTTGACGAGCTCTCCTGATCCTGGTGACTAGATATAGCATACAAGTGGTTTGAACCTCTGCCTATTCCTGAAGTAGCACCCTTTTATGCAGTCCTACCCGGTGGGGGTGCGGAAGAAGCTTGGGCCTTGCTACCCCCGTTACCCTAGTTTCTCATTGGGCATTCCCTAGAAAAATGACCCACATTTTCACACTTGTAACAACCATCAGTACCAACATGACATTCTCCTGGATGAAGCTTACCACATGGTGGGTTGCGAGTGAACCCTTGTGCCACACTGCCTTGTGACTGAGAACTCTGAGCTCTAAAATTCTAGGAGTTCTGGTTCATGTGATCATTCTTATTCCTTGGTGCAGGTGCACTAGCGGATGATGGAGCAGGTCCAGATGACCTTTGCCGGAAGGATGACCGATTTCCATTCCCGTTCTTCTGCTGGTCGGACTCATGATTTGATGTCTTAGCTCTCTTACTGCGAAACTCTTCCCTGTCTTTCAACTTGTCATCTTCCACCTGTTGTACATGAATCATAAGCCTAGCTATGTCCATGTACCCTATCAACATAGCTACCTTTCATTCCTTATTAGATAAATGGGATAACCTAGACACAAACAAACTCATTCTACTCCTCATATCAGCCACCCTCTCCGGAGCATAGCGGGATAGTTGGGTGAACTTAAGGCTGTACTCTTGCACACTCATAGACTCCTTCTTCAGATTAAGAAGCTCTCTTACCTTTGCTTCCCTTAGCTCTTGGGGGAAGAAGCGCCCCAAGAAAGCATTCTCAAACACGACCCAACTCAAAAGTGGTGCCCCGTCGGCCCTGTTCTTCTTCCACTGATCATACCATATCCTAGCAATACCTTTGAGCTGGTATGTAGCCAACCCCACACGCTCAGAACATGCATGATCTCAAATAACTTATGAAGCTCATCCACAAAGTTTTCTGGATCCTCATTGAGCTTCGACCCAGTGAACTCCGGGGGATTCATTCTTAGAAACTCTCAGACTCTGGATGTATCATTCACATCCTGATGGTCGGCTCCTTGCCAACCAACCTTTGTTGTCACCACTAGAGTCAACATCTTAATAGCATTCTTAAACTCACCATTGGTGACATATCCCTGAGGGGGTTGCACTTCTGGTGCATTGGGAGCTTCTTGACCTTGAGGATTAGCATTCCTCATAGCAGGACGTCCTCAAAAAGCTCTTCGTGGAGGCGTGATAAAAAAGGACACGCATAAGCACGAGTTAGAGGAAACTTTTATAGAGTTGAACTCTATCGCACGAACAAGAGTAAGAAGAAAATGAAATGTTCCTAAATGTCGTAGCCTCCCAATTGTAGATGTGGCGCGCTTCACACTGATAAGAATGACTCTACTAGATACGGCTTCATAGACACCCTAGGACTCTTGAACTCTATGCTCGGATCCAAGTTTGTCACGCCCTGAGCCTACACCCTAGACGTGGTTGGCACTCGAGAACCATTTTTGATCCCTAAGAGAGACCTTGGCCTGGCTGACTACTTAGCAGAAGACTCACTCAAGCAATGATAGGCTTAAAACATAAATTTATCTCAACATTAACTCAACTGGAATGTCTGAAAATACTCATTTGCAATAATAATAATAATAATAATGTGCAAAACAGTCTTTAAAGGAAAGAAGGTATTGAGAAACTCCTCAACTTTAACAATCTATGAAGCCTCTAATTCAAAGATAGATGTCGGGACAAGACCCATGAAAACTCAACCATAACTGGAAATAATTGTGGAATCCTCTGGAAAGCAAGGAGGCTCGCCAAGGCTATCTGAAGTGCAAAGTGATCTCAACGAAACGCCTGTTGATGATCCTGAACACTTGTATCAGCATCATAAAAAGATGCAGGTCGAAAGACATCAATACATTTAAATGTACGAGTATGTAATATAGCTGAAAAAAACAATAACTGAACTGAAGGACTACAAGCAACTCAACTAAATTAATACATGAATATGAAGTGAAAACCCTTTAAGCTTTACAAAAAGATATGCAATAAAAGAAATATGAAAATAATATACTTTACTTGTAAGGAATTTCTCTAACCGACAATCATTACTATGAGCCTAGCAATGATACAACGTTTTTCCCACGTTGCAAGGGCCATCCTATACCTTGCCGGTGTATAAGATGCTACTGTAACTATGGATCCATCTAATAGGCCTTCTCAGAGGCAGTGAGGAGTTGCATGAAGAATCAGTGCTATCCTATCCTACACTGGCTACGTAGTTTTATGGGACTTTTGAGTTATAATAGACTATTGCCCAATTCAGTGCTCGATACTACTCCCAAAATAATCAATATCAATTATGCTCAATTCACCCTTTACAAAGAAAGGGACTATTACATTACTGAAATACTTTTCAAAAATATCAACCATACTCTTTCCTTTTTCGCAATTGTCAAATAATATATATGAAACCATTTGATTCTTTCTTAAAAGACTATGTTCAAAACTTGCATTTAAAACATATACTTGTGAATTTATCTTTCAAGTCCAAGATCGATATATAAAAACTGAAAACTCTTATACTTTTCTGAAAATAGGGCTCTTAAACTTTTCTCTTAAACTCACTTAGTTTTGAATGTGCTCTAAGACATGTGATTTGGATATGCAGGAATTTTCAAAGGTAAATGGAACCTATAGGAGCTAATACAGAGAAGGGAAGTATGGCCACAACTCAAAGGAACACGCGCCAAATGAAACAAGGAAAAATTGGCCCAGTGATCCTTGGCGCACTACTGGCACTGGGTGCCAGGCCTGAAACTTCAGACAGCAGGCCTGGGCGCACTTTTGACATGGGGCGCTAGGCAGCAAACTGCTGGGCATCAGCCCTGGCGCGCCGCCCCATGCCCTCCCCGACATCCACGATGAATTCAAGTTAAATTAGGACCCCAAATTAGTTTAGAATTGGAAAATTTCTCCTAAAGTCTACTTATCTTTCAAGCCAAAATAAATAGATGAGAAAATTTCATGCAATTTCCTTTAAATACATAACTTTACTAGATCAATAGGGTTCATGGGATATTAAGCATGAACAACATTATATGATTCACAAGCCAAAAATAGGAATCAAAACCTCAACTATTAAAGAACTGAATTCAAATATAAGGAACTATGAATGAATCCTTTAGATGTGATGATTTGTGACTGTATTGAGATGCAGTGCGTGAAGACGAATCAGTGCAACACTATGAATAGCCTTACATACCTGGGAAGAACAAAGTTCTTGGCAAACTTGACGAAATTCGAAGAACGTTAGAAAACCCCAGCTTTTCTCCTCTTGAATCCTTGCTCTAAGTCTTTGAAGTGTTAAAGAACGTGTAATAATGTTTTATCACTGTTTAGACCCTTAATTAGGTGAAAAAAGGTCATGGTTTAGGTTTAGAAGGGGTGGGAAAGACCAAACTACCTCTCTTAAAAGAAAACTGTCAAGGTGCCTTAAGAGGGAGGTTCACTAAAACGGGCATATAATTTTACTCTGAACTCGAAATAAATCAAACTCGGTGGCATTGAAAAGAGGACTCAAAAACCTTTAATTTGGTAGGTCATGCGCCACCTAATTTATTATGTTATGAGAGATATGATCGATTGAAGTTAAACCAAAACTTAAAACGGATTGGTGACTTGTACGGACCCCTCTTTAGCCCTTATCAAAGTCCGAGGAGTTACAAATATAAATTCACCAGCATTATCATGACGAATTGTCTTAATTATATAATCTGAAAATTGTGCTCTTAACTTTATTTTTTGAGCAAGTAATCTCGCAATCGCCACATTGCGAGTTGATAATAAACACACATGTGACCATCTTGTAGATGCATCTTTTAAAATTATATAATATTAAATGATCCACATGATGGGTGAATAGGCCCACATATATCACCCCGTATACGTTTCAAAAATGTTGGAGATTCAGTTCTCACTGTGATTATTGATGGTCTAGTAATTAACTTGCCTTGAAAACATGCAACACAAGAAAATTCTTTAAATTGAAGAATCTTTTGGTTCTTCATAGAGTGTCTATGTGAACTCTCAATTATTTTGCGTATCATATTAGAATTGGGATGGCCCAACCGATCATGCCAAATAATAAAATCATTTGAGTTAGTAAACCTTTGATTTACTATGGCATGTGTTTCAACCATGCTAATACTTGTGTAGTATAATCCGGATGAAAGAGCGGGTAACTTTTCAAGTATAAACTCTTTACCCGACTTTATTGTAGTAATATAAAGATATTCATTCTTTTCATCATTTGTAGTCTCAATATGATAGCCATTTTAACGAATGCCTTTGAAACTTAATAAATTTATTTGAGACTTACTATAATATAATACTTCATCAATTACCAAATTTGTTCCTCCGGTAAGTACTAAATTAGCCTTTCTAGAGCCTTCAATTAATTTTGTATTACTAGATATTATATTAACATTAGCTTCTTTCATAATCAACGAAGAAAAATATTTCTTATCTCTTGAAATAGTGTGTGTTGTGGCACTATCTATAAGGCATATATCATCATAATTGATTTTGGACCAAACTGATGACTAGAGAATTTTCATATTCTTCATAAAAATAAAAGATACATTATAAGAATGTAAAAAGCTAAAAATATTAGAAAATTTTAAGAGACTACACTAAAAATGTAGAAATTTGCAAGGCATAATGCTTTAGGAAAAGTATTTAAAAAGAACAACATAGTTGCAAACAAGAAATTATTTTTATAATTTTATCGCCCCAGTAAGATGATCAGTTCTTCAGTCAAATAATCTCGTAAAAGTCTTCATCTATCAAATGAGTAATATTTGGGAGGCCTTCAAAGTCATCATCTTTATAAGCAAGACTTGCCTCAATATCATCATATTAATTTGAGGGAGCTTCTTCATTATCATCATCCTGAAAGGTCAAGTGTGCCTCCACTATTATCCTTTTTTTTTAGAGAGGCTTGATAAAGTTTTACAAAATAATCGGGCGTACGACAATCACATGCCCAATGACCTTTCATACCACATCGGTTGTAAATATTGATTCTACCTTGAGAAGGATTATTTTGAGAAATTTTATTGTTCTCATGTTTTTTTTCACCATATTGACGATAATTATTTAGTCTTCTACCACGTCCTTGCTCACGTCCACAATCATGACCATGACTACGGCCACCATAATTATTTTATCTTGATTCAGACTGATTATGTGCTGCTTTAATATTCGCTTAAGAAAATGGAGCAGACCCAGTGGTACGGGTTTCATGATTTTTCATTAATAAAGTATTGTTCTGCTCAGCCACAAGTAGGCATGTAATTAATTCATAATATTTTTTGAATCCCTTTTCATGATACTGTTGTTGTAACAACATATTTAAAGCATGAAAAGTGGAAAACATTTTCTCAAGTAAGTCATCATCAGTGATAGTATCTCTACATAATTTTAATATGGAACTTACTTTGTGAATAGCAGAATTATACTCGATTACTTTTTAAAAATCTTGAAACCGAAGGTGTATCCACTCATATCAAGATTTCGGTAATACTATAAGCTTTAGGTGATCATATCAATCCTTTAAATTAATCCATAATTCCAACGGATTTTCACAATTAAATATTCAGTTTTTAATCCTTGATGGAGATGATGGCGAAGAAAAATCATGGCTTTCGCTTTATCTTGCCTTGATGTTTTATTTCCTTGTTTAATAGCATCTCCAAGATCTTTAGCTTCAAGGTAGATTTCAGCATCAAGAACCCATGACAAATAATTCTTTCCGGTAATATCAAGTGCCACAAATTCAAGTTTTGATAAATTTGATATGATGAAAACTAAAGAAAAAGAATGAATCAGAAATGACAAAGATAACTAGCACTAAATTTCTAAAGCAAATAATTTAAGATCTTTAAGATATACTCATATAGAACAAGTTGGTTATTAATTAATGTAATCATAAAAACAATGATAATGCATGATACTAAAGTTTTGATGAGAAATTGCAAGAGACTAATTTATCATATGCAATTAATATATTATCTAATTGATTTTTAATCAATTTGACAAATAAAGTTAGCAATAGAAAAATATGTTAAACAATAGTCATATTGCAAGGTACATAGAATTAGTTATATAAATAAAAATTTAAGTAGTATCATAAGATGTTCAAGAAATAAACTAAAGTGATATTATTATTATTATTATTATTATTATTATTATTATTATTATTATATTATTATTATTATTATTATTATTATTATTATTATTATTATTATTATTTAAATATAAGAATATCTAGAAGAAAATTATATACATACTAATATAACTCATTGGATAATAATAGAGTCGGATATATTAAATAAGGATTATCAAGTTAACTAACTAGAGATTAAATAAATAAGTAAGAACTAAAATATATAAGGCATGTATTCGTTATACTTGAGATAGAATTTGAAGCTTTGTGCTGATAACGTATTATAAAATAAGTATTAATGTTAAGATTACAAGAAAGATGAATGAGAGAATAGTAGGTGTAGTATTTTTATTTCATTTGTTCTTGTTTCTCCCTTTGTTACAAGAATAGGGAGTATATATAGGTGTATATACTTGGTCACTAAGTGTGATACATAGATATCTATCTGCCATGTATATACTTTAGGCACCATGTATATCATATGATTAGCTAATATACAATACTTAACATATTGTGTGTATATTTATCTTACAACACGTAATATATTAATGTGGACATCCATTTTACAACAGTAAAGGTTTTTTTTCTTATATTATTGTTTTTTCTAACATAAATAACATTAAACAATTTTTGGACTTCAATGTTAATTTAGATACTAGTTGATAATGTCAAAAAAAAATTTAAATTTTCTTTGATCCCAAACAATGAATTGATGGAAAATATATAAGTGTCGTTATTTTGATCTTACAAGCCCCTACGGACAAATAATAAAAAAGAATTGATTTGTTTTAATTATTATATTATTATTTATTACTTTTAATAGTTTAAATTATTAATCTCTTTTTAATAAATATGTTCTTAATTCCTCTTCATTAAATAAAATACAGTTAAATATTGTAGTATGTGTGTATATGCTCTTTACTTAGATTTTCTATGTTAATTAGTCAATGTCATTTACTCTCAAGAATAATAATTACTAAAGGTGAAATGAGAGGGAGTTGCTTGTATGGTAAGCTCCTCTCACTTTTAATCCGAAGGTTGTGGGTTTGAATCACCAAGGGAGCAAAATGGTGGGAATTCCTAGGGAGGGGTGAAAAAAGAGAAAAAAAAAGAGAAGAATATACTCAATTATATCTTAGTTTTCTAAAATCAAATAAGTAATTAATGTTGAAAGTGAAATAAAAAAAATAACTATCTTTCCATGATATATTAAAAATAATAGTAAAAGTAAAAAATCTATTTTGAAATATTAAATAAATAAAAAAATAAGTGTAAAAAACACACCTAAACTATCCTCTTTTTGGGAGTTTTTACCTAAACTATCACTTATTAGTTTGAGAAACACACCTTAGTGGTGTGTATAACACTCTCTCTTTTATTTGAAAAAACCTTGCCACATGGCATTCCACATGGATAAAATATTCCATCTTGACAAAAATTAAATAAACTATTAATATTAGTTAAAAGTTAAAGATTAAAGTATTACTATCCCCCAAAATAAGAAATTATTTTTTTTAAAAAATAAAATTTAAAATATTTTTATCACCTCACTCCACCACCTTCTCCCCCCGTATCCCCCTCACCCCACCCCACCCCCAAACAATCCCCGTCCTTTTATTTTTTAAAATTTCTTTTATAAAATATTTTTTTTTAAATCCGTACTTCATGATCTTGGGCATATTTATATGCCTAGAAGCCAAATAAAACTCATACTTTAGATAAGTTTGAGGAAAAATTTCCATTTTATTGATAATGTTTAGGTCATGTTTATGCAATGTGATTAACTAGTGTGATTAGTGGTTATAGGTTGGGAAGCAAGAGAAAAAGGCACAAAATTGGTAATATGTAAAGCGAAGTTGGGTCTGATCACAAAAGCGCAAAGGACAAAGCTTAAAAGGAGGAAAAGAAGTTCAACTTGAGTAAACCCTAGCTTCGTATCCTCTCCACGTCGCGGAGAGAGAATTATTATTCTACTCTTGATGGTTGCGGAGACTAAAGAGTACGTATTCTGTCCGCGATGCGGAGAGGAAGAGTTCATGAAGTTCTGAAGGTGTAGTGCACCTCCGCGTCACGGACCTGGAGTCCATATTTTTGTCAATTTTAACCAACTATAAATAGACTCAGGTTTTATTATTTAAATTATTCTTTTACTGGCTTTTGAAGAACGACGACTTGGAGAACTTGTAGTTCAATTTTAGGGTTCATTCTTACTTTTTATATCTATTGAATTCTCTTATGATTATTAAACATTTAAAGATTGAGAATCAAATTA
Organism: Solanum appendiculatum; assembly: GCA_018342035.1. Classification (NCBI taxonomy): domain Eukaryota; kingdom Viridiplantae; phylum Streptophyta; class Magnoliopsida; order Solanales; family Solanaceae; genus Solanum; species Solanum appendiculatum. The sequence continues at coordinate 45,526 of JAGDQO010001181.1, forward strand.
TGAGTAGCTAAATTCCCATGTTCTAGGGTTGTGGCTACAAATAATTGTGTAGTATTGAGTTTTATGGATTGAAGTTGGTTATAACATAAATCGATCTTTTGTTCTTAATTTAGTATTTCATGATTTTCCACCATTGAAATAAACCCATTGTTCAACTTGAACTCGGAAGAGGAATAGAAGGATAGAACGAGGACAAAAGGAGCATGATCTTCTCTAGAAATTAGGGTTGATTTGTATCTAGGATAGAGATATACCTAGAAATCTTGATTGGTTAATAAACAAGATGAAAACCTAATGCTCGGCGATTGGTTCAATCTATCCCCACTCAATGATGCAGTTAGACTGCCAATTGCGGTATGCGATTAGAGGTTGGGAGACCATGATCATACATTTAACCTTGTAAATCAGTAATTTGGTAACCAATTGAAGTCCATAGAAGAAGATACAATGCATGAATTCTACGCAGGATGCAGCCTTGTAATTCCCTAAGTCATTGTTGAAACTCCATTTGAAATTGAATCGATATTAAATAGTTTAGTTTACTGTTGAAGAATTGGTAAATTAGAATTAATCATCAACCTTTCTTAACACACTTGCTTTAAACTACAATTGTTGGAAAAAATGAATATCATCTAAACTTAAGTCTCTGTGGGTACGACATCCGACTCTTAAAAGAGCTAATTTATTACTTGCACGACCACATACACTTGCATGTATGTTTAGACGCAACAAGTTTTTGGCGCCATTGCCGGGGACTTTAGAATTAGGAATGATTTGATTTATCCAGTCTCTAAGTTTATTGTTCAAGTGTTGACGACTTGATCTTAGCTGTCATTTATTACAGATTGTTTCCGGACGTCAAGCTAGAAGGTGATAAATAGCTTATACAACCATTCGCTAAACAGGAACAAATATTTCACTACCAGAGAAGGCAAGTGCTCTTTACGTACCCTATCCCTCTGGTCAAAATTGAACCAGAAGAGCCTGTAGCAATGGCAAAGATGACAATTCGTGATGTGTAATCCCACACACAACTAATGTAACGTCAAGTATTAAGAAGCCACCTACTGGTGGTAGATTTGAGTTGAAACAGAATATGGTGCAACTATTGCACACTAATGGATAGTTTGCTAGTTTACCTCATGAGGACCCACAAGTGCACATTCAGAATTTTCTTGAAATTAGTGACACGTACACTCCAACAGGAGTATCCCCTGACTATGTGAGACTCACCTTGTTTCCTTTCTCTCTATTAGGGGAAGAAAGAAGATGGTTGAAATCAGAGCCAGCAAACTCTATTACTTCATGGGATGATTTTGTTAAAAAAAAATTAATACGGTTCTTTCCATCTGGGAAAACAGCCAAGCTTAGGAGTGAGATACTGAATTTTAAGCAGAAAGGAGGGGAGAATTTATACAGGCATGGGATAGATTCAAATCGTTACTGCTAAGTTGTCTACACCATCATCAAGCGAATGAAGTCTTGGTCCACACCTTCATTGAGGGTTTGGAGCCAAATACAAAAAATTTGCTTGATTAAGATGTAGGAGGACAAGCTTTAGAGAAGACGTATGAAGAATTGTTTTCTTTGTTGAATAGAATCTCACAGGGAAATCCTGAGTGGAATAGAGGAGGCACCAGACCTGTGGTGCAGAATACTGTTGGAGTGCTGGAGGTGGATGTAGTTACTGCATTCACTACACAAATTACAGCAATGCAAAACATGATGAAGACTCATTTCAGTAAAATGTCATTAGGATAATAGCCAGCTCAGGTAAATGTGGTACAACAGCCGCAAGCATGGGGAGAAGTATGTGGAAGTATTGAGTATAGCACTGATTTGTGTGGATCGTATCTAGATGCAGTGAATTTATTGGGGAATGCACAACGAGGAAGGGGCCATCAAAACTATGGAAACACTTATAATTCTAGTTGGCGGAACCATCCAAATTTTTCATAGGGAGGAAACCAGAATCAGGCACAAGGCCAGAATCAATATCGACCTCAAGGTAATGGGCAAAATTATCAACAGCAGGGTCACAGAGATAATCAAAATGGCCAGCAACAATATATGAGCATCGAGGAGATGTTGAAGAAAATCATGGCTGAGCAGGCTAGAGCGAGTGCGAATATGGATAAGAGAGCGGCTGATTTGAGGAACAATTAGTTGGCAACACAAAATCTGGAAAAGTAGTTCGGGAAATTTGTTAGTGCCCAAAACTCACGCCCTCAAAGAGGGTTGCTAGGTAACACAAATACTAATCTGAGGCAAGTGAATGTTGTGGGTACTAGTAGTGGTTTGCAATTAAAGGAGTTGGCTCCTAAAAAGAGAAACATTGAAACCTTGATAGGGGAAAAGAAGAGTAGTGAGAGTGGGCATGGTGCACATGAGGAAATAGTACCAACCAAAGAGAAACCACCTCCACCATTTCCCCAAAAGTTCAAAAAGCAAGGCGAGGATGAATGTTTCGGTAAGTTTCTTTCTCTCCTCAAGCAAGTTCACATTAATTTACCTCTTGTTGATGATTTACAGGGAATACCGAGGTATGTGAAATATCTGAAGGAAATTGTAGCGAACAAGAGAAGGCTAACGGAGTATGAAACAATGACACTTACTGAAGAGTGCACTTTCAGGATTCAAAATAGGCTGCCTACTAAGCTAAAGGACCCAAGGAGTTTCGCGGTCCACATCATGATAGGGCAAAACATTCATGCCCGAGGGTTATGCGAATTGGGTTCCAGCATAAATCTCATGCCGATATCACTGTATAAGAAATTGGGGTTGTGTAGTCCTAAACCCACCACCATTATCTTGCAATTGGCGGATCGATCAATGGCAAGGCCAGAGGGAGTTGTGGAAGATGTATTGGTCCAAGTGGGATCATTGCTATTTCCAGTTGATTTTGTTGTGTTGAAGTTTGAACCAAACCCAGAGATACCATTCATTCTTAGGACTTGGGAGACACTTCTTAGCCACTGGGCGTGCTATGATAGATGTAGCGGCGGGTTAATTAACAATGAGAGATCATCATAAAGTTGAGGTATTTGATGTGTACCATGCAATGAAATTGTTGACTTTGTATGAAGATTTGTCAGCTATTACGGTGATAGATATTGCTGCAGAAGCTCATTACATCACTTCTAGAGATCCATTAGAGTGAGTTGATGGGCCACGAAATCTATGGTAATACTGAGGCACATGAAATAGTACCATTTTTGGATGTTTCTAGTGTGGAAGCATCGAAAGAAATCTGGGAACCTTTGAATAGGGTGTTGGGGCCTCCACCAGGCCATCAAATAAAGAAGCACCCAAGCTTGAGCTAAAACCACTCCCGTCACATCTGAGGTGTGCATTTTTGGGAGATGATAAAAATTTGCGTGTGATTCTTTCTGTAGATTTGTCTGAATTACAGGTTGAGGTAGCACTGGCAATATTGAAAAGGAGGAAGGGAGCCATTGGTTGTAAGATGTCCGAAATACATGGAATTAGTTCAGAATTACGCATGGATAACATATACATGGAGGAAGGCCACAAGCCTAGTGCACAACATCAATGTCGCTTGAACCCAGTCATGAAAGACGTAGTAAGGAAGGATGTAATCACGTGGTTCGATGCAGGGATAGTTTATTCGATATCATGTAGCAAGTGGGTAAGTCAGTGTAATGGCCCATAAGTTTGTAACATTTGAAATAGTAAGTTTATGTTTGACAAGCTGATTTATCGTGATTTACGTCAACCCTCATTGAGATGAAGGGAGAATAATGGAAATTAGGTGGTATTACTAAGAAATAACTATATTAAGTCACTTGAATTCGTAGATCGAAGTTAGAGGCAGAGGGGTACCTCGAAACAAAAAATTTTAAGTGAGAGATCTATTATAAGGAAGTTTTGATATGATCTTATTTATGTTCTAACTTGAGAGGAGTATATGTTCCAATCCGTAAAAATTTATGAATACTACAACATATCAAAATGAAGGTCTACGAATCTAATTTCCAACGCACAAAATCGTTCATCAATACGACATTGGAGTAGAGAGTTATAACCTTTTTATCACAAACTATCCGTGCAAACCGGGTCACGGATCCGGGTTGGGTTTGGCCACCTTTAAAAAGTGTTTTTTGACTTTTAAAAAGATAACCTTAACATTTTCTTAAAGGAAAAACGTCAAGCAGACATGGAAGAGTCCTCCAAGACCTTTAAGGTAAGAAAACACCCCCTTCTAGCTTGATTCTTTATTGGCTCATGTTCGGAGAAATGTTCTCCTTGTCGCAAGCTTCATTTTATGCTATTTCTTATTGTTTTTCGTTGTGGTTGAAGGATTTTCATTTTTAATCTTTGTTTAAGTTAAGTATATGGTTGAGCTACTTTGAGGTAAGGTTCTATACCTATGTTGCTTAAACAATCATGGCTGAATGTTTGAAATCGACTCCTAGAACCTTGGCTTCAATTTGGAGTTTTTTCTTAAGGTTGTGGATTTGGTATGGTGTTGGACCCTTGAGAAAGATTGTTATACTTGACAAATAGATTCTTTTTGGTTTTGGTAAGTTTCCTCCAATCACCTCCCTCATGTTTTTACATTTTTTGTCGTTTTGTCAATTTTTGAGCCACGAGAGGTATTTGAGTGTCGTGGCTCCACGCAGTCTTATTGTTGTGTTGTTTTGATGTGTATATGGTTATATTAAAGTTACAGAGGAATGGCATATTTGTGCTCCACTTTCAGATGTCGCGTACGGAGGATTATTAATTGAACGGCGTGACGTGTGCCTTGTTATACTTCCTCGGGAGCTAGGTGTTCTTGTGAGATGTTGATAGACTCGTGTTGTTGTTAGCAACTGCTGGTTATTTTGAGATTGTTAATTTATTTGTTGAGTTAAAAGTGGTATGGTCGCAATGATGAGCTTAACGCCTTATCGATTAGTTATGGCTCATTTTTGCAGCCTGGTTAATTCTCGCATTATTACATTACTTTCATTTGGCCAAGCTTCATAGAGAAACCTTTTGGGATTTGGTTGAAAGGTATGTTAAAGCTATTGTTTCTCTTCTGGTATGATCCTAATGGCCTAAGATCGCTATAATCGGTGTATTATCATTATCTAACTTGTAGCGTTATCCTATTGAGTTGGCTACCACCTTATGATATAATGTTTATCGGCGGCAATCTACTCCTTGCTTAGCGACCTAGAAAAGCACGTTATGATTTTGTTTTGATTAATTATGATTAATTTTTATTTTTGTGATGTCTTATCATCTGACTGCAACCTATGAGATTGTTTTGGCCTCAGCAGACACTGGCACTGCAGTACAGATTGATTCTTATACCGAGCCTACAGGCCGGATAGACCTAGCCTACGGGACGGGTAGACCGTGCTTACGGGACAGGTAGACCGTGCTTACGGGCCGGGTAGGCTGTACCTACGGGGCAACATATATTTATTGTACCACAGAGCATCAAATTTGCATTGATTCATGGCACATGTACATTAACATAGTTCAGATCAGATTATCATTGGGATCCAGTTAAGGGGGCTAATATGGGTATTTAGCAACTGTTTGTGCTAGTTAGGACCTATAAGGAAGTGTACTGTTTGTACCTGTCGGGCTTATGGGGGCCTGGTCAGGTTATTGCTCTCTATGTGCTTATATTTTCATATCATAGTGAGATAAGGTAATGAATTTTTGTTTCACCCCTGCCCTTTTCGTTCAGTCCTTATACTTCAGTTTCAGCTTTTAGTTTACTTTACATGCTCGGTACATTATTTTGTACTAACGCCCCTTGGCTGGTGGCTCTGCATCTATGTATGTAGTTCCTGAGCGACAACTAGACAGACTTGCCAAGTAGCATAGCTGCCTATCCAATAGATTAGATGACTCTTTTCTTCCAGGGGTTGCTAGAATCCTAGAAGTTTGCTTGTTTTTCTTTTAAATATTTTGGATAGGCCGGGGTCCCGTCCCGTCCAAGTGTTATATTTGTAGAGGTTTGCAGACTAGTGTGTTGGGTTGTATAGCCACGTTATTGGCCATGTTGGCGTTTCTTTCTAGTTGGCTGATGTTTGAGAGCTTCTTGACATATTGTTTAGATATGTACCTATTTTCAGCTTCTGTATAGAGATCATGGTGGCTTTGATGGCTCACATAGCGTTTATTCTTTCCTAGATACCATGGTGGTCTCGACGGCCCAAACAGGCTTCTGTGTTAGCTAGTTATTGCTTTATATAAATTGTTGGGAGTAGTTATTTTCATTGTAGAGCTGTTGACAGGGGACTTGCCGACCGAGGGCTTATTTTTTAAGCCGAGATATACTTGTTTATTTTCTTGACTGTGTGGCTGCCATGCGTCATTAGCAAGTGGTTCAGCTAGGTCGGCTTAGGCCTAAGTTTTGGCATCAAGTGCCAGTTGCACCCCTCGAGTTTAGGGTGTGAAAAACTTGGTACCAGAGCAATATCATATACTAGGGAGTCTACAAGCCGTGTCAAGTAGAGTATTGCTTATAAACGTGTTGTGCACCACACTCTATAAGACAAAAGCTACAGATATTAGGAAAGTTAGCCTTCTTTCACTCAAATCGTGATATAGAGCTGAGTAATATGGGTCGAATTCTTTGAATTACGATTGTTACTGAGCTTGCACTATAGATGCGCTTAATAATTACATAGACATCTCGCAGATCAAGGCTCCACATTGTCATATGTTAGTCCATTTATTGCTTGGAAGTTTCCCATAGTACCAGAGTCATTGCGATGACCTTTTGATGTATCAACCCCAGTTAGTGACACTATTATTGCTAAGACGGTTTATCGAGGTTGTGTAGTAGAGATTTGTTGTAATACCTCGGATTTGAAAAGAAGGAAAAATTTCAGACTTTCTAAACTGGTGTCTGTGTCTACGGATCCCTACATACGGATCGTAGGAGCTCCTACCGGCCGTAGATGGCATCCGTAGGTAGTGGAGAAAATAATATCAAAAATTAAGTTTCAGAACCTCTTTGACAATTCGCCAGGATGGCCCTACATTCCATGTACGAGTCGTAGATAGGTTTCGTAGGTCTCTCCAAGACTTAGTTAAATTTTAAAGCCTTAAGTTGGGATCTACGGTTGCCATGTACAGTTCGTCAGTAGACCTACGAACCGTACATGGGTTTCGTCGATTGCAGGTCCAAATTATGTGTTTTTGAATCTTTCTATGGTTGACCAGAAGGTCTATAAATGGACCTACGGATCGTAGGACGAGTCTGGCAGTTATTTTTAAGGGATTTTTGGTCTTTTTCCTAATCGTTTTAACCCTATACTACGTCATTTTTCCTTCTACCCAAAGCCCTATATAATGATTTTTTTACCCCAAATTCACCCAATTCAATTTATTCTCCTAAATTCCCAAAGTTTATCAAGTTCATCCTCCCAAATTTTTCTCCCTAAAGAAGAAGAAGAAGAGATAGGGCTCCATTCAACTATCAATTTCCACCATTGATTGAGGGCTTTGAACTCCAAGGTATGATAGTATTCACCTATGGAGTCCTTTCCTCCATAGGGTTCCTAAATTCTCCAATTTTGTAAAGCTAGAATCTCCAATTGAAGTTAGGATTTTCTTCTATATCATAGGTTCCTTTCAATTATGATCCAATTTATTGATTTAAGTCTTTTTATGCATGAATTGAGATAATTACATATTTTTAAGTTGAATTACCATTAACCCATGCATGATCCATGATTTCTAGACTTTGATCATATGAGGAGGCTCTTGAACTATGAAAGATGAATTTATGAAGATATGCATGTTCTTTATGAAATTGATGTAAATGATTTAAGGTTGCTTTGAAAGTGAAGCATTGATGTAGTTGTTGTTGTGTTGTGAAAGGGTTTCTCACATGAAGGATTCCTAAGAGTTGAAAGGTTTTCTCAACTAAATATTGAATCAATAACTAGGAGCTATTCTACTGAACTCTAGCCTGGATTGGCTATTTGATGTGCCCTTCCATGGATGATAAGACAAGCAGTGATTACCCATGTCTCCTAATGATGAGACAAGTTATGAATTATGATTAATCCGTGGTAATTATGCTTAGAATCGAGAGGATATTGAGATGGAAGCTCTCCAATAATAGAGGTCGGGTTTCTAGTAGAAATCTCCCTATCACATAACTATGTGCCACCATAGGTTTGTCTTAGATAGACACTAGCTAGTGGATGCACTTAAGCTAGAAGTTTATGGTTCTTACCTTGACAAGTAAGGACATCTCTTTTTAGTGTGGGATAGACACCGGACTCCATGGTATAGCTCACATGGTTTATGTTGGTTAAGGCTCACTTCCCACAATAATGAACTAAGGTCACTTTCTAAAGGTATCTCAAATGTGTTTTAAATGATGTTTATCTTGCATTGACCATGATTATGCTTTTGTTTTCTAACATGTTGTTTTATGAATTAGCTTGGTCATTGCATGTCATATAAAGTCCCTTTTTAGCATAATTTTATAACTCTTATGCATTGCTATCTTACTTAATTCATTTCGTGTGTACTAACACATACTCTTGCCTACATTGTTTCACTAATGCAGGGTCCGACACTTCTCCTTCCATTCGTGTCTAGTGCTTGTATTAGAGACGTATTGAAGATTGATGAGTCCTCATGTTCCGAGGACCGAGACTTCTTTTATTTCTTTCATGTCTTTTCATCTTGGATTTGTATGTGATGTATGAGTTACGTCCCAATCACTTTTCTCTTTCATGTATTAGATGGCTATGAGACTATGTTAGACTTCCGCTATGCTTTGACAACTCTTTTTAATATAGAACTGTCCTTTGAACTCCTTGACTTTATTATCTTGTATGATGTATGCTAAGTGGCTTGTGTAGGGCCTCTCGAGGTCCTATACGCCATTGGACATCTAGGGGGTACTTTAGGTCGTGAAAAGCTTGGTATCAGAGCTAGGTTTTAGAAAGGTCCTAGGATGTCTCATAAGCCACTTCGAGTAGAGTCTTGTTCATGGGTGTGAAATGCGCCGCACTTCTGAATGAGAGGCTATAAGATGTTTAGGAAATTCCACTTCTTTCATCACTCTAAAGTCGTGTGATAGAGTGTAACTCTATATATCTCTCTCTCCTAATCCCTATCCGATACATTTCAGGATATGGCGACTCGAAAGGCATATGCTAGGAGGAATGCGAGAGAAAATGTGGAACAAGAAGCTCCTCAAATTATTATCAACCCTTTGGTTGAGCAAATGGCTAATGTGGTGTTTAGGGCTGCTTTCCAAGTGTTGGCTCAAGCCATGATGGCTCAATACAATAGGGAGGCTGTGGCCCCCATGAACCCAAATGTGGGTACAGTGACATCTAGAGTGAGAGATTTCACTAGAATGAATCCTCTGGAGTTTAATGGTTCTAAGGTTGAGGAAGATCCTCAAGAGTTCATTGATGAGGTGTACAAGGTACTAGTGATCATGGGTGTGATGTCGGTGGAAAAGGCGGAATTGGCCACTTATCAACTTAAGGGTGTTGCTCAAGTTTGGTTTAACCAATGGAAGGAAGATAGGGCGATTGGTGCAGGACCTCTTGATTGGGAAAAGTTTAAGGTTGCTTTCCTTGATAGGCTCTTTCCTCTTGAGATGAGGGAGGTGAAGGTGCTTGAGTTCATCAACCTTCGTCAAGAAAATATGAGTGTGAAGGAGTGTGCTTTAAAATTCACATAATTGACTAAGTATACTCCTACTATGGTTGCCGATCCTAGGGCAAGGATGAATAAGTTTGTTTTGGGGGTATCCGAAATGGTGGTCAAAGAATGCTATACCCCCATGCTTATCTCGTCTGATGGTTCATGCTCAACAAATCAAAGAAGAGAAACTAAAGGAGAAGTCTAGGGAGACAAAGAGGGCTAAGACCAGTGATGGTGACTTTTCACGCTCAAGGTCCTATGGGATATGGTCATTCTAAGTTTTCACAAAGGTTTTTCGATCAAGATTCCTCCAATGCTCCTCCTAAATTCAACAAAGATAGGATGTCTAACCCTGAGCCTCAAGGAGGGAATGGTGGTGGATTTTCATCGACTACTTGTGCTAAATGTGAAAGGAAGCATGAGGGTAAATGCTTAGCCGGCAAAGATGGTTGCTTTGGTTGTGGTAAGAGTGGTCATAAGATAAGGGATTGTTCATCACTTACAGCTAAGGGAAGAGAAAGTAGACTAGCTCCTCCTAGTGGTTCGAGTTCAAATGCTCCCAAACAAAACCGGTTCTATGCACTCCAAACTGAACATGATCAAGAGGGTTCTCCCGACGTTGTTGCCAGTATGTTGAAAGTTTTTCAAATTGATGTTTATGCTTTTCTTGATCCCGGTGCTACCTTATCTTTTGTGACTCCATATATGACTATGTGGTTTGATATTCTTCTAGATGTGTTGTTAGATCATTTTTCTATCTCTCCTCCTATTAGTGAATCTACTGTGGCTAAAAGAGTCTACTGAGATTGTCCCGTCTCCTTATTCCATAGAGTCACTCATGTTGATCTTGTAGAGCTTGATATGTTAGATTTCGATGTTATTCTTGGGATGAATTGGTTGCATTCATGTTATGCTTCTATTGATTGTAGAACCCGATGGTCAAGTTTCAGTTTCCAGGTGAACCCGTTCTTGAATGGAAGGGGGGAAACTCTAGGCTTGAGAGTTAGTTTGTTTCTTGTCTTAAAGTTAGAAAGATGATTTCTAAGGGTTGCATATCCCATCTTGTTCGAGTTAGGAATATGTATTCCGAAACCCCTACCTTTGAGTCGGTTCCCGTTGTTAATGAGTTTTCGGAAGTGTTTCTTGATGATTAACCCGGTGCTCCCCCTGAAAGGGAAATAAACTTTGGTATTGACCTTCTCCCAGATATGCAACCCATCTCTATTCCTCCTTACCGAATGGCTCCGGCAGAACTTAAGGAACTAAAAGAGCAATTCAAGGATTTGTTGGATAAGGGCTTCATCCGACCGAGTATCTCTCTATGGGGTGCTCTAGTCTTGTTTTTTCGAAAGAAAGATGGTTCACTTCGTATGTGTATTGACTACCGTCAATTGAATAAGGTTAATATTAAGAATAAGTATCATCTTCCAAGGATAGATGATTTGTTTGATCAACTCAAAAGAGTGAGTTACTTCTCTAAGATTGACCTCCGGTCAGGTTATCACCAAATGAGGGTGAAGAAAGATGACATCCCAAAGACGGCTTTTCGAACTCGATATGGTCACTACGAGTTCTTGGTAATGTCATATAGATTGACAAATGCTCCAACTGCATTTATGGATTTGATGAATAGGGTGTTTAGATAATACCTAGATATGTTTGTGATTGTGTTCATCGATGATATTTTGATTTACTCAAGGAGTGAGGATAAGCATACCGATCATCTGAGGATTGTGTTGCAAGTCCTCAAGGACCAACAACTCTTTGCAAAGTTTAGTAAATGTGAGTTTTCGTTGAGATCTGTGGCTTTTCTTAGTCACATTGTTTCTGGTAAGGGTATTGAGTTAGATCCTAAGAAGACAGATGTTGTTAACAGTTGGCCTAGACCTCTATCCCCTTTAGATATTCAAAGTTTCTTGGGTTTGGCTGGTTACTATAGAAGGTTTGTTGAGGGGTTTTCTTCGATTGCCTCTCTATTGACGTGTTTGAACCAAAAGAAAGCTAAGTTTGTATGGTTTGAAACATGTGAAAGAGTTTCCAAGAATTGAAAGATAGGTTTACCTCCGCTCCGATGTTGACTTTATCAGAAGGGTCCAATGGGTTTGTTGTTTATTGTGATGCTTCAAGGGTTGGACTAGGATGTGTTCTTAGGCAAAATGGAAAAGTTATTGCTTATGCTTCACGGCAACTTAAAATTCATGAAAAGAACTATCATACCCATGATTTAGACCTAGCGGCAGTGGTATTCGCTTTGAAGATTTGGAGGCATTACTTATATGGTGTTCATGTTGATGTCTTTACCGACCAAAAAATTTTGCAATATGTGTTCAAGTAAAAGGATCTAAATCTTCGCCAAAGGAGGTGGCTTGAGTTGCTAAAGAATTATGATATGAGTGTTCTCTATCACCCCAGTAAGACGAATGTGATAGCGAAAGCTCTTAGTCGGTTATCCATGGGTAGTGTTGCTCATGTTGAGGAGGAAAAGAAAGAATTGGTTCGAGATGTTTATCGATTGGCCCGATTGGGTGTTCGGTTGGTTGATTCTACTAAAAGTGGTGTTATAGTTCATAATGGCTTAAAATCATCTTTTGTATCAGATGTAAAGGCAAAGCAAGGTCTTGACCCGATCTTGATGGAAATGAAGGAAGCGGTGCTTAAAAAGTTCATTGAGGCTTTCTCCCAAGGAGGAGATGGTGTACCTCAATATTAAGGTCATTTGTAAGTTCCTAATGTTGATAATTTGAGGGAGCAGATTTTATCGAAAGCCCATAGTTCTCGATATTCCATTCACCTAGGAGCCACCAAGATGTACCGTGATTTACAGGAAGTCTATTGGTGGAATGAGATGAAGAAGGATATTGCTGAATTCGTGGCTAAGTGTCCCAATTGTCAACAAGTGAAAGTTGAGCATCAAAAGCCTAGAGATTTGTCTCAAAGACATTAGTATCCCTACTTGGAAGTGGGAAGATCTAAATATGGACTTTATTGTTAGTTTACCCTGCACCAGGTGACAAGATGACTCGATTTGGGTTATTGTGGATCGAATGATGAAATTAGCTCATTTCATTCCCGCCAAGGTTTCTTACTCGGTGGAAGACTATGCTTAGATGTACCTAAGGGAGATGGTTAGGTTGCATGAAGTGCCCCTATCCATTATATCCGATCGTGGTACTCAATTCACTTCTCAGTTTTTGAAATTTTTCCAAAAAGGCTTTGGTACCTGTGTTAAGCTTAGCATGAACTTTCATCCTCAAATCGATGGGCAAGCGGAGCGTACTATCCAGACTTTGAAAGATATGTTAAGAGCTTGTGTGATTGATTTCAAGGGTAATTGGGATGATCATTAGCATTTGATTGAGTTTGCTTATAATAATAGCTACCATTCGAGTATTGGTATGGCTCCATTTGAGGATCTTTATGGTAGGAGGTGTAGATCTCCTATAGGTTGGTTTGAAGTTGGTGAAGTTGCTTTGATAGGTCCCGAGTTGGTACATGAGGCTACGGAGAAAGTTTAGCTTATTTGAGAAAGGTTGAGAATAGCTTAAAGTCGACAAAAGTCCTATGCTGATGTTAGAAGAAGAGATCTAGAATTTGATGTTAATGATTGGGTTTACTTGGACTATTAGATCTTGTTCCTACCCTTCTTATGATGTGTTGAGTTTCATTCGAGGAAGAATTTTCCCAAAAGGAAGATATTGTAACACCTCGGATTTGAAAAGAAGAAAAAATTTCAAACTTTCTAAACTGGTGTCTTTGTCTAAAGATCCCCACTTACGGATCATAGGAGCTCCTACGGGCCATAGATGGCATCCGTAGGCAGTGGGGAAAATAATTTCAAAAATCAAGTTTCAGAACCTCTTTGATGTTTCACCAGGACGGCCCATCATTCCATGTACGAGTCGTAGATAGGTCTCGTAGGTCTCTCTGAGACTTAGTTAAATTTTAAAGCCTTAAGTTCGGATCTATGGTTTCCATGTACAGTCCGTCAGTAGACCTACGAACCGTACATGGGTTCCATCGATTGAAGGTCAAAATTATGAGTTTTTAAATCTTTCTACGGTTGACCAGGAAGGTCCGTAGATGGACCTACGAACCGTAGGTCGAGTCCGACAGTTATTTTTAAGGGCTTTTTGGTCTTTTCCCTAATCATTTTAACCCTATACTACGTCATTTTGCCTTCTACCCAGAGCCCTATATAATGATATTTTTTTACCCCAAATTCACCCAATTCAATTCATTCTCCTAAATTCCCAAAAGTTGATCAAGTTCATGCCCACAAATATTTCTCTCTCTAAGGAAGAAGAAGAAGAGCTAGGATTCCATTCAAGTCTCAATTTCCACCATTGATTGAGGGCTTTGAACTCCAAGTTATGATAGTATTCACCTATGGAGTCCTTTCCTCCATAGGGTTCCTAAATTCTCCAATTTTGTAAAGCTAGAATCTCCAATTGAAGTTAGGGTCTTCTTCTATCTCATGGGTTCCTTTCAATTATGATCCAATTGATTGATTTAATTCTTTTTATGCATGAATTGAGATAATTACATGTTTTTAAGTTGAATTACCATGAACCCATGCATGATCCATGATTTCTAGACTTTGATCATATGAGGAGGCTCTTGAACTATGAAAGATGAATTCATGAAGATATGGATGTTCTTTATGAAATTGATGTAAATGATTTAAGGTTGCTTTGAAAGTGAAGCATCGTTGTAGTTTTTGTTGTGTTGTGAAAGGGTTTCTCACATGAAGGATTCATAAGAGTTGAAAGGTTTTCCCAACTAAACGTTGAATCAATAACTAGGAGCTATTCTAATGTACTCTAGCTTGGATTGGCTATTTAATGTGCCCTTCCAAGGATGATAAGACAAGCGGCGATTACCCATTTCTCTTAATGATAAGACAAGTTAAGAATTATGATTAATCTGTGGGAATTATGCTTAGCACCGAGAGGATATCGAGATGGAAGCTCTCCCATAGTAGAGATCGAGTTTCTAGTAGCAATCTCCCTATCCTATAACTATGTGCCACCATAGGTTTGTCTTAGATAGACATTAGCTAGTGGATCCACTTAAGCTAGAAGTTTATGGTTCTTACCTTGGCAAGTAAGGACATCTCTTTTCAGTGTGAGATAGACACCGGACTCCATGGTATAGCTCACATGGTTTATGTTGGTTAAGGCTCACTTCCCACAATAATGAACTAAGGTCACTTTCTAAAGGTATCTCAAATGTGTTTAAATGATGTTTATCTTGCATTGACCACGATTATGCTTATGTTTTCTAACATGTTGTTTTATGAATTAGCTTGGTCATTGCATATCATATAAAGTCCATTTTTAGCATGATTTTATAACACTTATGCATTGCTATCATACTTGGTACATTCCATGTACTAACGCATACTCTTGCCTACATTGTTTCACTAATGTAGGGTCTGACGCTTCTCCCTCCATTTGTGGCTAGTGCTTGTATTAGAGACGTATTGAAGATTGGTGAGTCCTCATGTTTCGAGGATCGAGACTTCTTTTATTGCTTTCATGTCTTTTCATATTGGATTTGTATGTGATGTGTGGGTTACGTCCCAATCACTTTTCTCTTTCATGTATTAGATGGCTTTGAGACTATGTTAGACTTCCGCTATGGTTTGACAACTCTTTTTAATATAGAATTGTCCCTTGAACTCTTTTACTCTATTATCTTGTATGATGTATGCTAAGTGGCTTGTGTAGGGCCTCTCGAGGTCCTATATTCCATGTCACGTCTAGGGGTAACTTTAAGTCGTGACATCGGTAGTCATCAGACCTCGGCAGACTTAATAAAGCTAGAGATGGACTTGACATTATTATGGGTTTTGATTGGCTGGAGCCTTGTTATGCTAATGTTGACTGTCGATCAAAGATGGTAAGGTTCCACTTTCGAGTTTGAGAGTGGAATCAGTAACACTAAAGGGTAGGTTTATTTCATATCTTTGGGCGAGGAAACCGATTGCTAAATGTTGTATTTTTCACACTGTTAGGGTTGATGATGTTGGCCTAGAACCGTCGATCTTGCAGTCTTTTTTGTGGTTAGTGAATTCCTAGATATCTTTCCACATGAGCTACCTGGTATTCCCCCAGAACAGGAGATTAATTTTTCTATTGGTACATTACCAGATTTCTAGCCGATATCAATTCCCTTCAAGAGAATGGAACCAACTTGTTAGATAAGGGCTTCATCAGGCCAAGTGCGTTGTAATGGGGTGTACCTGTATTGTTTGTGCGGAATAAAGATTGTTCGTTGCGCATGTGTATAGACTACCAACAGCTGAATAAGGTGACTATAAAGAAAAAACACTCGCTGCCAAGGATTAGTGACTTGCTTGACTTTCTTCAAAGTGCCCGATGTTTCTCAAAAATTGATTTACGTTCAGGGTATCATCAATGAGGGTTCGAGAGGGTGATATTGCAAAGATAGCTTTCAAGACTAGATATGGTCATTTTGAGTTTCTTCTGATGTCTTTCGGGTTGATGAATGCCCCATCAGTTTGTATGAACTTAGTGAATAACATATACATGTCATTCTTAGAATTTTTTGTGATTGTGTTTATCGATGATAAACTCGTGTATTCACGATCAGAGTCGGATCCTAGAGACCATCTCCGAATGGTGCTTCAGGTACTCCGAGGTAAGAAATGGTACGCTAAGCTCTCAAAGTGTGAGTTATGGTTGCATTATGTGGCCTTCTTGGGCCATATTGTATCGGATGTTGGTATAAATGTTAACATGTAGAAGATTGAGACCATGAAGACTTGGTCTAGACCCATGACCCCAACAAAGATTTGTAGCCTTCTAGGGTTAGCAAGCTATTATAGGAGGTTCATAAAGGAATTCTCTTCACTTTCATCCCCTTTCACTAGGCTAAATAAGAAAGTAGATAAGTTTCAGTGAACCACAACATCTGATTAGAGCTTTCACGCGCTGAAAGACATATTGACTTCAACCCCAGTTTTGACCTTGCTAGAGGTTCTAGAGGGCTATGTGTTGTATTGTGATGCTTCAGATATCGGGTTGGGTTATGTTCTGATGCAATATGGTAAGGTAATTGTTTATGCTTCTAGACAGCTAATGAAGGACGAGAAAAACTACCCAACCCATGATTTAGAGTTAGCCAAAGTTATTCATGCCCTGAAGATCTGGACACATTACTTATATGGTGTGCATGTTGATTTCTATACCGATCATAAAAGCCTCTGTACATTTTCAGGTAAAAGGATTTGAATCTATGACAATGCCGATGACTCGAGTTGCTGAAAGATTATGATGTGGACATCATGTACCATCCAAGGAAGATGAATGTAGTAGTGGATGCCCTAAGTCGTAAATCTATGGGCAGCTTTTCATATTTGGGAGTGGAGAAGTGGGAGATAGCCTAAGAACTTCATCGAATAGCTAACTTGGGGGTGAGGTTGTCAGATTTTGATGAAGGGGTCACAATTTGGGGCGTAACCATATTATTTCTCATTGTGGAGGTGACGACACAACAACATGAGGATCCCATCTTTGAGCAGCTCAGGGGCAAGGCTAAGCAACAAGACTCAACCTTCAATATAACAAAAGATGAAATCCTTAGATATGGACATTGATTGTGAGTTCCAGATATTGCAGGTCTTTGATAGTAGACAATGGTAGAAGCACACTATTCTCGATATTAGGTGCTACGAAGATGTATCATGATATTAATGAGATTTATTGGTGGCTTGGGATGAAGAAAGATATTGTTGAGTTCATACCACAATGTCCTAACGTTCAGCAAATGAAGGTCGAGCACCAAAAACCCAGTGGGATGACTCAAGAGACACTCATTCCATTGTGGAAGTGGGAGGCAATTAATATGGACTTTGTTATAGGTTTTATCATGCTCTCGACGGAAGTTTAATTCTATTTGGTTAATTATCGACAGGCTGAGAAAATCAGCCCATTTATTGTCGGTCAGGACCACATTTTTAGCTAAGGATTATGTAGGGCTATATATTAGAGAGATTGTTAAATTGCATTGTGTCCCTATAATTAGCCCATTTCTTATCGGTCAGGACCACATTTTTAGCTGAGGATTATGCAGGGCTATATATTAGAGAGATTATTAAATTGCATGGTGTCCCTACATCGATTATTTCTGGTAGAGGGTCATAAGTTACAATACATTTTTGAAAATCTTTGCAGAAGGGTTCGGGGACATAGGTAAACCTTAATACCACATTTTATCCTTGAACTGATGGCCAAGCTGAGCATCTATCCATATAATCGAGGATATGTTACGGGCGTGGGTTCTAGATTCAAAGGAAATTGGGATGATCATTTGCCACTTATCAAGTTCGCTTATGATAATAACTATCATTCCAACATAGGTATGGTGCCATATGAGGCTTATATAAGAGGAAATTTAGATCCCCTCTTGATTGGTTCGAGGTTTGAGAATCAGGGTTGTATGGACCAAAGTTGGTGCAGCAAGCCATGGAACAAGTTAAGGTAATTAGAGAGAGTTATTGTTGACATCTCAGAGCCATCAAAAATCATATACATGTGTTAGGAGATGAGACTTAGAGTTTAGAGGTTGATGACTGGGTTTTTCTGAAAGTTTCACCTATGATGGGTGTTATGAGATTCAGCAAAAATGAAAAATTGATCCCTAGATACATTGGGCCTTACCGCATCTTGCAACGGATAGGCCAAGTTGCCTATGAGCTAGAATTACCTCTAGAGTTACAGACAGTACACCTAGTTTTTCATGTTCTGTGTTACTGAAGTGTATTAGAGATCTAACATATACAATGCCTACAATAGATATTCAGATGTCAGAGTTGCTATCACATGTATTCGGATGTCAGTGGAGCTATCTTATGAAGAAGTCCATGTTGCCATAATAGACCACAAAAAATAGATTGTGAAATTTCTATAAAATAAAGTTTTATGGTAGATCCATAATGTGGAAGATAATGATGTGGGATGCTAAAGAGGACATGGAATCTAGATATCCCCACTTGTTCAGTCCTTCAGATGTTTTGCAAGGTAGACAGAGAATAGACCCACATTTGAGTGTTTGAGGTACGTTACTTGCTGTTATATGAGTTCCTACATTGTTTTATATGATTCCACGTATATTATAATCATTCGAGGACTAACGTTCCTAAGGGGGTAATGCTCCATAAGTTTGTAACATTTGACATATCAAGTTTATGTTTGACAAGCCGATATATCATAATTTAAGCCAACCCTCATTGAGATAAAGGGAGAATAATAGAAATTAGGTGGTTATACTAATAAATAACTATATTAAGTGACTTGAATTTGTATATCGAAGTTAGAGGCCGAGGGGTACCTCTAACAAAATGTTTGAGTGAGATCTATTATAAGAAAGTTTTGATATGATCTTATTTATGCTCTGACTTGAGAGGAGTATATCTCCCAATTCACAAATATTTATGAAGACTACAACATATCAAAATGAAGGTCTACGAATCTAGTTTCCAACACACAAAACCATTTGTCAAAAGGACAACGTAGTAGAGAATTATGACCTTTTTTATCGCAGACTGTCCGGGCAAATCGGGTCACGAATCTGGGGTCGGGTTTGGCTGCCTTTAAAGAGTGTTTTTTTACTTTTAAAAAGATAATCTTCACATTTTGTTAAAGGAAAAACATCCTGCAGACATGGAAGAGTCCTCTAAGACCTTTGAGGTAAGAAAACATCCCCTTCTAGCTTGATTCTTCATTGGTTCATGTCTGGAGAAATGTTCTCCTTGTCGCAAGCTTTGTTTTATGCTATTTATTATTGTTTTTCATTGTGGTTGAAGGATTTTCGTGTTTAATCTAGGTTTTAAGTTAATTATAGGGTTGAGCTACGTTTAGGTAAGGTTCTACACCTATTTTTCTTAAACAATCATGGTTGAATGTTTGAAATCAACACTTACAACCTTGGCTTCAATTTGGTGTTTTTCTTAAGTTTGTGGATTTGTTATGGTGTTGGACCCTTGAGGCAGATTTTTATTCTTGACAAATAGAATCTTTTTCGCTAAGCTGAGTTTCCTCCGATCACATCCCTCATATTTTTACATTTTTTGTCATTTTGTCAATTTTCGAGCCAAGAGAGGTGTTTGAGTGTCGTGGCTCTGTGCAGCCTTGTTCTTGTGTTGTTTTGAGCTGTTTAGATGTGTATATGGTGCTATCAAAGTTATGGAGGGATGGGATAGTTGTGCGTCACTTTTATATGTCGCTTACGGAGGATTATCAATTGACCGGCATGATGTGCGCCTTGTTATACTTCCTCGGGAGCTTGCCGTTCTTGTGAGATGTTGATAGACTCATGTTGTTGTTAGCAACTACTAGTTATTTTGAGATTGTGATTTTGTTTGTTGAGTTAAAAGTGGTCTGGTCTTAGTGATGACCTTAATGCCTTATCGATTGGTTATGGCTCATTGTTGCAGCCTGGTTGATTCTCACATTATTGCATTACTTTTAGTTGGCCAAGATTCATAGAGACACCTTATGGGATTTGGTTGAAAGGTATGTTAAGGCTATTATTTCTCTTATGGTATGATCCTAATGGCCTAAGATTGTTATAGTCGGTGTATTATCATTATCTAACCTGTAGCGTTATCCTATTGAGTTGGCTACCACCTTATGATATAATGTTTATTGGTGACACTCTACTCCTTGCTTAGTGGCTTAGAAAAGCATGTTATAATTATGTTTTGATTAATTATGATTAGTTGTTATTTTGTGATGTTTTATCATTTGGTTGCCACCTATTAGCTTGTTTTGGCCTCAACTGACACTGACACTATAGTGTTCTTGGGCATACATATTGATTCTTAGATTGAGCCTATGGGCCGGGTAACAGAACCCATGGGCTCGGTAGATCGAGCCTACAAGCCGGGTGGATCGAGCCTATGAGCCAGGTAGATCATGCCTATGGGCTAAGTAGACCATGCCTATGGGTCGGGTAGGCTGTACCTACGGGGCAGCGTATATGTATTGTACCAGAGAACATCAGATTTGCATTGATTCATGGCACATGTACATTCAGATAGTTCACATCAGATTATCATTGGAATTCAAGTAAGGGAGCTCATATGATTATTTAGCAACTATTTATGCTTGTTAAGACCTATAAAGATTGTGTGTTGTTTCTACCTATTGGGCTTATAGGGTCAGGTTAGGTTATTGCTTGTTATGTGCTTATATTTTCTTGTTATAGGGAGATAAGGTAATGTGCTTCTATTTCACCCTTTCCTTTTTTGTTCAGTACTTATACTTCAATTTAAGCTTTCAGTTTACCTTACATGCTTGGTACATTATTTTGTACTGACAAACCTTACCTGGTAGCGCTGCATCCATGCATACAGGTCCTAAGCGACGATGAGACAGACTTGCCGAGTAGCATAGTGCCTATCCAACAGATTAGTTGACTCCTTTCTTCCTAGGGTTGCTAGAGTTCTAGAGGTTTGCTTGTTTTGCTTTTTAAAGGTTTTTGTTGGGCCGAGACCCTTTCCCATCCAAGTGTTATATTCGCAGAGGCTTGCCGACTAGTGTGTTGGGTTGTATAGCCACGTTATTGGCCATGTTAGCCTTGCTTTCTAGTTGGCTGATGTTTGATAGCTGTTTGATATATTGTTTAGATGCGTACATGTTTTCAGCTTCTGTATAGAGATCATGGTGGATTTGATGCCCACATAGCCTTTATGCTTTCCTAGATACCATGGTGGCCTCGATGGCCCAAACAAGCTTCTGTGCTAGCTGGTTATTTCGTTATATAAACTGTTGGGAGTAGCTATTTTCATTGTAGGGTTGTTGACAGGGTCCTTGCTGGCTGAGGGCTTATTTTCTAAGCCGAGATATACTTGTTTGTTTTCTTGACTGTGTGTGGCTGCCATGTGCCGTTAGCAAGTGGTTCAGCAGAGTCAGCTCAGGCTTAAGTTTTGGCATCATGTGCCAATTGCACCACTCGAGTTTGGGGTGTGACAGTCCGGTACAATGTGTACCTAAGAAAGGTGGCATGACTGTGGTAATGAATGATAAAATGAACTGAACCCCACTAAGACAGTCACTGGATGGTGAATTTACATAGATTATCGTAAGCTGAATGAGGCTACTAGAAAAAGATCACTACCAGTTCCTTTCATTGATCAGATGTTGGATAGGTTGGCAGGGAAACAATAGTATTATTTTTTAGATGGTTATTCAGGATATAACCAAATTGTGATTGCACTAGAGGACTAAGAGAAGACTACCTTCACTTGTCCATATGGCACATATGCTTTTAAGTGTATGCCTTTTGGACTTTACAATGCACCAACCACTTTTGAAAGATGTATGATGGCCATCTTTCATGACATGATGGAGGATTTTGTAGAAGTGTTCATGGATGAGTTCTCGGTATTCGGTGAGTCTTTTGATCTATGTTTTCAAAATCTTGGCAGGTTCCTTGCTCTATGTGAGGAAATAAATCTTGTCCTGAATTGGGAGAAGTGTCATTTCCTAGTTCGAGAAGGCATAGTGATAGGTCATAAAGTCTCGAAGAGTGGGCTTGAAGTTGATAGAGCCAAGGTAAAGGTAATTGAAAAGTTGCCACCTTCGATCTCGATGAAAGGAGTTAAAAGTTTCCTTGGGCATGCTGGCTTCTATATGAGGTTAATCAAGGATTTCTCCAAGACTACTAGATCTATGTGTAGTCTGTTAGAGAAGGAGGTGAAATTTGTGTTTGATGAAAGTTGTGTTTAATGGTAGTGATATAGCAGTGGGTGCTGTGTTGGGCTAAAGAAGAGAGAAGGTGTTCCACTCTATTTATTATGCAAGTAAGACCCTTGATGATGCATAAGAAAATTACACAGTGACTGAGAAGGAGATGCTTGCTCTTCTATTCACCTTCGACAATTTCATACCGTACTTGGTAGGTACTAATGTTATTGTTTACACTGACCATGTTGCAATCAAGTACCTAGTCAACAAGAAGGATGCAAAAGCGAGGCTCATTAGGTGGATCCTATTACTCCAAGAATTCAATTTTGAAATCAAAGATAGAAAGGGCACGGAGAATCAAATCGCTGATCACTTGTCAAGATTGGAGGATTCATAACATGTGCAAAACGAAGGGCAGATTTGTCAGGAGTTTCCTGATGAGCAGTTGTTAGCTTTGGACATCTCTCAAGTGCCTTGGTATGCTGATATTGTGAATCTTTTGGTAAGTGGACTGTTCCCACCTGGTGCATCTACGTACCAAAAGAAAAAGCTGAGCCATGATGCTAGGTTCTACATATGGGATAAGCCATTCTTATTTAAGTAAAGGCCAGACCAAGTGGTAAAAAGATGTATAGTTGAGAATGAAGTGAGGCAAGTCTTGGAGAGTTGTCACTCCTCACCATATGGAGGTCACCATGGAGGGGAGCGTACAACCCATAAAGTGTTGCAGTTGGGTTTCTTTTGGCCGAATTTGTTAAAAGATGCTGCATTCTTTGTGAAGGGATGTGACCAGTGCCAAATAATGGGAACCATTTTAAGATGACATGAGATGCCATTGAGCAATATTCTTGAGGTTGAGATATTCGACGTACGGGGGATAGATTTCATGGGTCCTTATCCCACCTCCAATGAGAACCAATACATTCTGGTTGCAGTGAATAATGTGTCCAAGTGGGTTGAGGCTGTAGCTTTGATAACACTCAAATAACCCTCCAAAACCAATTAAAAGAGTGAGCGATCGTAGTAAGTAAAAACCCAATGAAGAGTCGGGGTCGAATCCAACATGGAACGGTGCAACGTAGCGAATTCTGTATCAAAAAATTTAGATTTTAAATTAATTCATTCGTAGTAGTAAAATAATTGGGTTGATGGAACCACCAACTTAAGTTGAAGTTTTGGTTATCAAGTATGGCAACTAAACTAGAACTTAAACGAAATCAAGAGTTAATAAGTAATCTAGGGGTGTGGGGATTGAAAGTCAATCTCACGTAGGGATAATTGTGTTGCTCTATTGTGATGAACTTTCATGAATAGGCTAAGTCATATTCAATGACTCTAATCTTATTTCGATCTCTAAGCATCCTTGCATAGAATCTCCTTTCGATCTCATCTATATGCCAATTCTAAACAACCCAATACCTTACTCTATCATTTCTTTCAAGAATAGGGTAAATAGGTCCGACCCATAACCTTTCTTTCAAACAAGCTACAGACATCAAACCTAAATTGCTAGTGTTGGACTAATTATCCACTCCAATCAATCTCTTTCGAGCAAGAACCAGAGATCGGAAGTAGGAATTAAGTTTGCAATATTAACCCTTTAGTTAAACCCATGGTAATTAGACCAAATTCATGCATGAACAATAGAGAAACAACATATCACAATGCACACAACATTAAATTAACACCCAACCCCATTAGAGCACCCCTACATCTTGGGGTTTTACTCACCCATCACAAAAGGCAAAGAAATTATACCTTTCATGAAAGCAACCATGGGTAGCATGAAGTTAAGCAATTACAAGCAAACCCACCTTGGATTCAATTTCAATTGTAAGATTCAAGCACAAAGTTGTAAAACCTCAAAAGCTAGAAAAGTGTTCTTCAAAGGTAAAAGTGTTCTCTCCCTCTCAAAACTCTCTCTCCTAACCTACTCGGTGGATCACCCTTCTCTTCTTAGCTCGCCTTGTGATGCTCTAGGCTTCAGGTGTTTGAACCTCAATCGGTGTCTTCAATTGAGTCTGCCTTTCACGTTCGATGCATCGCTGAATACCACCTTAGTTCACTTTTTAGGAATTAAATATTTTCCTCGCACACTATCACTTTGGGCGATGTTATTCTCAGTTGGCGATCCGCCCATCATGCTAGGCGATCAACAATGTTAACTTTGCACTTATTTTTGCATTTTTAGCCATTCTTTCAAACATCAGTCCTTGCCTTGTCCAATTGCTTCCACAACTGCAAATCATCAATATTATCTTAGAAAAGGACATAATTAGGCATTGAGGACACTAATTATTGAGCTAAATGGGCCTTAAATGAGTGTAAATTTACCACTCATCAACACCCTGCCAACTTAAACTTTTACTTGTCCTGAAGTAAATAGAGAACACAATAAGCTCAATAAGGGTGTCTACAGCAATACTCAATGAGAGCTAATAATCAAGTGCCAAGGCAAGACTACTCTCGATAGCATGCTACCCTAAATCATGATAAAAAAGCTTCAAATGATAGCTAGCTAATCTCAACACAAACTCAAGCTCACTATAGCTTCTTGTCTAATGCAAGAACATGTTTCAACAAATGCATTCAAGTGCCCTTACATCAAGAATGATTCCATGCTCTCACAAAGCAATTACAACAAAGGTGTACGGAATCAATGCAACTCTCACTCATTCAAAAGAGAAATACATGCAAGCTTTATCCCATAGTTTGCCCATATTTTCCAATCATCACATAATCCAGTTCATGTAAGATCTCAAGGGTCTTCTATGCTTGTAATGGGGCTGAGGTTAAGGCATGGTCAATTTGGATTGGTGACCTTCACCCTTTCAAAGCATTGTTGCAGTCATCATCACTTCTTCTCAAGTTTTTTTTCTTTCTTTTTCATTTGAGGACTCAACCATTGACTTGCCATTCACTTTATTTGGAATCCCCTTTTTATTTCATTCACTCCTCTTTTTCATTTCTATTTTTTTGTCATTCAATACATTTTTTATGGAGGGGTTCCTTCTTTTTAGTAACATTTTCAAAGTTGAGTCTCATTTCATCTTCCTTTGCCCTTGACTTGGCTTTCATTTATCCTTCCTTTCCACTCCCCCCCCCCAACTTAGGCTTTTGGCCTAAGTTGGCTATTCAAAAATCACAATGTTTCAAAAAGGGTTTTTGGTTAGAAAGTACGGATAATTTGGTTCAAGAGGCTTCTTTTGGCTGACAACAAATGGATTAGGCTCAAATGGTGTCAAAATGGTTTCACACCCTCATAAGGTAGTGACAAATGGTTTATGAATGATTTAGTTCCCTCATTGAAATTTTGCCCAAGATCATGCCTCACATTCACCAAGATTCATACAATTGGACTAACAAGGCAAATTCTAGGACTCTGCATGCATGTTTTCAGGTAAAACTCACAACACATGGCACTTTAAAATACACTCATTTAGCACATCCAGAAAAGATCAAAAGCGTACGTGCGATGTTCATTGCAAGGCTCACATCAAGACGCAGCTAGTCAACAAAAGATTCATAAAGATCATTCAAAGGTGTAACCACATTAATTTCATTCTCGCAACACCAACACTACGCATCATGCTCATCATGAGTACTATTTAAGACATCGATATTGAACAAAATCAATTCTCAAATTTTTATCAATAAAGACTTCAAGCATTTCACAATTTTAAAACTCATGGGGGTTGCATTCATCAAGAGAGAACAAAAAATGAAGTACAGAGACACAATTTCCCAAAAGAAAAGCACTCTAATACAAACAAGCATCAACTATAAATGTTCAAAGGAAAAAATTACAAAATACAAACAAAAAGGGAAATATTGGCACGAAGGCCCTCACCCCACCAAAAGTAAAAAAGCAGTGTACTCAATGCAAAATAAATAAAAGTATTGGGAAGCTGAGATATAGGGTCCAACTGATAGGCTATGCCTGTGGAACACTCTCATCTGGAGTCTCTGGAGGAGAAGTCTCAAGTGGGGCATCGATGCTCAGCAATAGGATCACGGAAGGTGGCAATAAAGGCTTGGCTGGGACATCAGTGCTCATCTCAACACCAGGAAGTGTGGTCAAGTCTGGAGTGACTCTACTAGACCCGACCCCTGTAGTCTCTCGAAGAGATCTCTCTAGGGAAGCCTAAAGGATAATCTCATATGTCTCATGTATCTTTGTCAGGGTCTCAGCAATCCCGTGCTCATCTTCATGCAATCTCTCCTCAGCCAACTCCTCGTTGGCCTCATCATCCTCATCCTCAGCTACAGTACCGACATCCACAGGCACAAAAGAGCAAGGTGCAACATTAGACATCTCAGGTATAGGGGTAGCAATATCAGAAAGTGGAACATCTCCCCACAGTGTAGAGATGTCCATAGATTGTATCTGGATCCCCTCAGCCCTCAACATGGTAACCTTAGCTCTCAGGGTGTCCACAGCACTAGAACTACCTTGGCCTCCTCTAAAACTGTTATCCTAGCGGTCAAATCATCTAATCTCAAAGTGTGGCCCCCAATTACCTCCTCACATTTGACCACCCGCTCAGTCAGGGAAGCCAAGGCTCTCTCGATATCCTAGTCAATGAGCCGGGACAAGTCCCTCTCAACCCGGGCAGCTCTAACATTAGTTGACCGGGCAAGATTGCCCATATGATAAATAAGTGCATGGGCCAGTAGAGGATGGGCAATAGTAAAGGGGGAGGCCTCACATCATCAGTTGATACAGAAGTAGCAGGAACAATAGAAATAGGAGTAGAATCAAAAAAGCCAGCAACAAAAGTAGGAATAGGAATACCTACCTGCTCCACAGAAGGAGCAAATGTGCTGGTCTCAGGTGCCAATGTAGCAGGGTTAACCACTGGGGTAGAGTCAAGAGGTGGCGGCTTCCTCCGAGCCGCATCATCTCTCAAACACTTTGCCTCTATCCTCTGAATATCACTGGATGACGCTGATGTGACTCTCACATCTGTGGTGGCCCGAAAAGGAACTCATGCTCTCTCACATAACTGAGTAATCAGAACTGGAAATGGAAGCAATGTTTGCTCTTGTCTTGCTCTCATCAGTATCTTAGATGCAATAATGGCACCCACATGTATATGCTCACGATTAGGGGTGTACAGACCAAACCATAAAGTCAAACCGAACCGATGAACTAAGTCAAACCAAGAAACAAAATCGACTTATGGTTTGGTTTGATTGGTTTGGCGTTGAAAAAAAACCCGACCATTCTTGGTTTTGTTTGGTATTAATAAAAAAAAAGTCAAACTGAATCCAACCCAAACCGACATAATACATATATAATTTTAACTTTTTATACATAAAAAATATTCATATAATTTATTTTGTAAATATTTTAAAATTAGTTTTATTAATTTTTAATATGTACAAATTAGATATATATATTCAGATTTGGGCTTGTAACTTGTAAGTTATAATATAGCCCATTAATTGGTCGAATGATCCAAAGCCCAATTTAAACTAAAAACCCTAGAAAACAAAATTTTCACTTTTCACTTTCCAATCTTCCACTTTCCAGAGAGCTCACCATTTTCACTTTTCACTTTCCAATTTTCACTATAATAGTTGGTGATAGTCACTTAGTCAGGTTTGTTTTTCTCTTTTCTTTTTTTTTCTTGCAAATGTAACTTTATAAATGAAAATCGCCACTTTCAATATCTTCAAACAAGGCACTCTATTTCACAAAAAGTAATCTTAATTTCAATTTTCTTCTTCTTGATTACCACAAGTTAGTTAATATATATAAAAATCTACATACAAGCAGTTCATAACTTTTCTATATATCAAGATTGATTAGTATACAACAAGAATATGGAAACAAGTACTTAGAGACTAACAATTACTATGGCTATACATAAAAGGTCATAAATAGCTAGAAGAGCAAAAACTTCAAACTTAGTTCACATTAGTTCTCTAGGCTGAGCTAATGTAAACTTGTTAGCAATACAATTCTTCATTTTAAAAAAGAATTCGTGTATGTTTTCTTCATAACGTTTTTTTTATTGTGTTGAACAGATCTTATTTTGAATCGTTGTTGGCTGCTGCTACGACAAGGCTCGATTTTTTATGTTTCACTTTCTTAGATGGAGACTACGGCATGGAGACTACGGCTGGAGTAGATGTAGAAATGATTATCGACAGTCCTCCAGCTGTATCAATACCTCAAAAGAAAGGTAAAAGCACTCCTCATCTCCACACTCCTCCTAAAAAGCAAAAAAGAACAACCCCTTATTGATTCCAATCCTACAAATGGTAATACTGGAAGAGAAACGTCACATAGTTGGGATCACTTTGCCAAATTTATTGCTAAAGGAGGTAAATGTAGAGCAAAATGTAAATATTGTGTAAAACACTTTGCTGCCGAGACAAAAAAAATGGAACTTCTACATTGTGGTCACATTTAACTAAAAAATGTCTCAAATCTCCCTTTAGATTTGTTGATAGAAGGCAAATAACTTTGAAATATGTACCTATCAAAATAAGGGGGCAAGAAAATGGAACAAGTTCTATTGAAAAGGTTGTGTATAATGTGGATGATATCAGGAGGGCCATCGCCGAATTTGTCATTATTGATGAACAACCATTTAAAGTTGTTGAAGGGGAAGGTTTTAAAAAATTGATGGCCAAAGCTTTGCCTAATTTTTAATTACCTTCACAGGTAACTGTGGCTAGACATTGTTTGAAGATTTATCAAGAAGAGAAAGAGAAGCTTAAAAAACTTGTCAAGAATCAACATATATGTATTACTAGTGATACATGGACATCACTTCAAAATTTGACTTATATGGTTGTGACTGCTCATTGGATTGATAATGAATGGAACTTACAGAAGAAGATTCTTAATTTTTTCCAAACTCCGGATCACAAGGGTGAGACTATAGCTAAAGGTATTGAAGCATGTTTGTTGGATTGGAAAATTGAGAATTTGTTTACAGTGACTCTGGATAATGCATCTGCCAATGATGCTGCCATTAAGCATTTGAAGGCACATATTGATGATTGGAAAGGGGTAATATTGAGAAATGAATTTTTCCATGTTAGATGTAATGCTCATATATTGAACATAATTGTAAAAGAAGGTTTAGATGAACAAACTAAGCCAATTTCTCGCATAAGGAATGCAGTGAAATATGTCAAGTCTTCTGCTTCAAGGTTTGCCTCTTTCAAGTCATATGTTGAGAAGGCTAAGCTAGACACTCATGGTCACTTAAGTCTTGATGTTGAAACTAGGGTGAATTCTACATATACAATGTTAGAAAGTGCTGTAAATTTTGAAAAGGCTTTTGCAAGAATGTACGTGGATGATCATAACAATCGAAAGTATTGTCTTCAAAGTGTTGAAAGG
The DNA here is from genome assembly GCA_018342035.1 of Solanum appendiculatum. Taxonomy (NCBI): domain Eukaryota; kingdom Viridiplantae; phylum Streptophyta; class Magnoliopsida; order Solanales; family Solanaceae; genus Solanum; species Solanum appendiculatum. The sequence goes on from JAGDQO010001181.1 coordinate 75,253, forward strand.
ACATCCAACTACAGATGATTGACTGCTTGTGAAAGGTTTTATAAAATTTCTTAAAATCTTCTATCAATCTACTTTAAAATTTTCAGGGAGCTTATATGTTACTTCAAATTTATTCTTCCATGAATTTTTTAATGTCCGAAGTTCTATAATGAAGTACTATTATAGTTAAGATCTTATTTTGATTGACATGACTGAAAGAATGAAGGTTAAGTTTGATGAATATTGGGAGAATATTGAGAAACCTGAAAATTTGAACATGTTGTTGTTCATTGCTTTTGTGTTGAATCCTAGGTATAAGATGAGATATGTCAACTTTATTTTTAGCAAATCATACGGCTCTTTACTGGGAAAATTAAAGGCAAATAAAGTAGAAGGTGTCGTGAATCGCTTGTATAATCATTATATTGATTCTAAGAGTGAAAATTTTAAGGATAATATTGGAGTTGACACTAACATCATGGGTGAAGTTGATATATTGCATTTTCAATGGGAGAAACATTTAGAAGAGGAGGAAAACATTGAAAAAAAATCTGAGCTTGATCAGTATTTGATGGATAATGTAGAGAAGTAAAAAGATTTTAATATCTTGACTTGGTGGAAAGCTTCATCGAGTAGATATCCACCTATTTCAAAAATGGCAAGGGATGTTCTTTCTATTCCTGTGTCCACTGTTGCATTTGAATCAGCTTTTAGTACAGGTGGTCGTATTCTTGATTCATATCGAAGTTCTTTATCACCAAAGACGGTAGAAGCTCTTATTTGTACTCAACAATGGATACGGTCACCTTCTAAAGAATGGAAGGTTCAAGATTATTTGGAGAAAGTTCAGAAAATTGAGGAAGTTGAAAAAGGTAATTTACTAATTTAATTCTTAATTTTTCATTTTTGCTATTAGTTTTCTACTTTGAAAATAACTTTATGCTAGTTGCTATTTAACATAGTTATGTTGACAAGTGATTCAATATCTAATTACTCATTTATGTGCTAATAATTTTTTTTCCTTTCAGAATGTCCAGATGCTCCTTTGAGTATCGATTAGTTTAATGAAATAGCATTTTGCAATTCTTTTGATGTATAGGTATTTCCTTCCGTTTTATTGAAATAACATTTTCCGGTCCTTTTTTATCTAACAAATTTAAGTTCACAAGTCTAGTTACGCGTTCACGTGCTGATAATTTTCTCTCTTTCAGAATGTATGTCTAGGCGCCCTTTTGAGTATATATTAGTTTGGATGAAGAAAATATGCAACTGCATCATGGTGGTTGAAGATTACTGAAGTAGCTCTGTAGTTCTTTCGTTGGGTTTCTAAGAGAATTTTACAAACATGATGTGAACTGTTATGTTTTCAATTTTTAATGTTAAATAGACTTGTTTTTTATAAGAAATTTTCTCCGCTGAGCATGTGAGGATCTTGAATCTTGATAATCAAAACTTGTTGAAATCAAGTTGAAAGGAAATGGGTTATTGAGCACTGGTCACTGGTCAGGATGAGCGTAAAGCTTTGTTCATCCACCCTTAATATACATATTGCATATGGATAGATAAACATATTGTTACATTGAGTGCAGGTCATATACATTGATAGTTGTCCAAATGTAAAATTAAGTCAGTTCCCTAAACTAAAAACACCTCCAGGTTGTACAAAATGAAGATGGGTAGATGAATATTGGATTCTCTTACCGTAAAAACTAAATATTCTTTAAAAATCGAGAAAATCGATTAAACCAAAAAAATTGACTAAAGTCGAAATCGAAAGAACCGATTTTATATTGGTTTGATTTGGTTTAAAGATTTAATAAACCGACCTATGTACACCCCTACTCACGATCAATGATGGTGCCAACTAACATCGCCTTGTCATGGCAAAGAACATCAGATTGCTTGTGATGAAGCCAAACCAGTATATAGCTACAACATTTAAACCTTTTTTCTCAATCTTGGCACCATCCGCCATCCACGAAGGAGAAGAATCAGAAATCAAGGGTGCTAACCAACCCTTCAGAGAGTCCAGATCATGGCGCATTCAGAGCTAATATAAATCATCTGCAAATGTTGGCATGTGTAGAGCAGTATTAATGGCCCCTGCGTCACACAGGGATTTCTTCCCTCTCACTTCCACTTCTTCAAGTGGTTTCCAGACTGTGCCCTTTCTCTTCTTTAGAAGGGCTTGAGTATAGGCAATGTAAAATTCACTTACCCAAGACGGGAGATAGGGACTCCTGGCTCTGGTGAAACCCTCAAACCAGTTGAATTGGATGGTGTCTCATATAGCTGGGTAGTCGCTCATCACTTCAACAACAGAGAGTCATCTCTCCTCAAGAATAGTCCTTTCTCCTGCGGCTTTGAGCCTGTTCAAGGATCTTGGAGTAATAACTGGAAGGACTCCAGATGATTGAGCTAGTGCAATGAAGTTTGCATTATCTTAGATCTAATCTCATTCCTCTTCCTCACCACCCTAGGTTGTACCCTGTCTTGGTTAGATGATTGCGGGGTGGTGGTTTGTCGATGATTTGAATCTTCTGAGGGCTCGTTTATGGTAATGCCCCTTTATCTTTTAAGAGAAGGAGCTGGAGGAGAAGACTCATTATGTAACTCAGTGTCTAAGGAGACCACATTCTTACCCTTTGTTCTTGCCATTGCCTACAAAGCACACATGAAAGCACAAGATTTGTGAAGGTTAGTAGAATCGAAAGCACTTTGAATCACATTTCAAAAGTAGTCATGAGGCTCGCCTAACAGGAAGACGTACAGCCCAACAGGATTAGTGAGCTCTGGTGAGCTTGCTGAAATAGATAGTAGAAATTAGGCGGAGTCAATGACAACTCGGTGATTCACCAAGTTGGTTTCGACGAGCTAAGACAAGTCCGCCAAAACTGACAGTGTAAGAAGAAAAATAACATGCAACAAGGGAGATGTCCTCTCCCACTCGGCGATACGCCTAATGGGTTTGGTAGACTAAGACAAGCAGAATGGGACAGTACCCAAGGCCATGCATATGCTAAGGAAGGCGATCTAGGTCTTACTCTGCAATTCGCCTAACTCCCTTGGCGAGCTAAGACAAGCTCGCCGAACAAGAAGTTTCGGCCCAGTGCCAAATTTTCACAGCCAAACAAAACAAGCACAACAAATACGAGTTCCCCCTAACATTACAATCCACCTATATGCTTGTTCCACCCAGGGGTACTCAGATTTCCCCAGATATCACTAAGTGTCGCACTAATTGACGATTTACCTTTAAGAAAGTAGTCACTCTATCTATCATTGGGTAAAATCATGAAATGGGTCAACACTGAACTACTCAGACTTCACTCACATTCAATTAAGCACTGACCCATCAATTTTAGCAACTCAAATCATCATTCTAACCAACACAATCATGATTCACATTTTTTTACAAGCATTCACAATCACATTTACATAGGTACAGATCAATTTAAAGAATACGATGCTACCCAACAAAATAAAACACTCAATTTCAGTTAAAGGGCTCAAGCCCACACCCTATATGTAATCTAACTTCAAATTTATCAACAAAAAGTTGAAACACTAACCTTTATGTTGAAAAAGAAGCAAGAAACTGAAGAATCGGGGTTGGGTTGACTCAAACTTCAAGCGAATGCACTCCTAGCACCTTCAATCTGATCATACGAGGCACACAAACACTATAAAAGCACAATGCGAGAAGAGGGAATCGAAAAGGTTTTAAGAATTTCAAAGGTTTTGAGTTTTGAATTTAAAATAAACCTGGGCCTTTTTATGCCTGGCCCGTTCAACGCACTCACTAACATTGCTGAACGTGTTCGGCATATCGCCATTTGGAGCTCAAGCTCGCCGAACATGCCTGACCTAATACAAAACCTGAAGGGCATTTCAACTGACCTGATGGAGTCCGCTTAGTGTACTTCAGAGAATCACCCTTTGGAGTTCAGCTCACCAATCTTGACAGTACACTTTCTTATCAACTTCAGCTCAAAAGGCAAATAAGGATTAGTCCGCGTAGTGCCTTTGGTGCATCACCGATTAGGTACTGACATCGCCTAAGCTCCCCTCGTCCATCTTTTAACCTCTTCTCAACCTACACTAACAATGCACGTTATTTGAAAGCAATAAAAACAAAAGTAAACACTTGAATTGTCTCCCAATAAGTGCCTTATTTAACGTCGTGGCGCGACATATTCCTCAAACTTAACATTCATTTTTAGGATTCGGAATGGTGTCACTAGGCAAAGTTCCTTTTTGCCTGTATTGAGATCAGTTGCAATTTGACCCTCCAGCTTCTTAGTTAAAACTGAGTGAGAAGTCACCGTCTGTGATAAAGTAGAGAAGTCATTTTTTAAGTCCTTCAACACCTTATCGGACCCTTCAACCTTGTTGTATATCTTTACAAGCATGTCCTCAGTTTGGCTTCCTTCTGGTCCACTTGGTTCTTTTGGGCGTGGACGATCATGGGGAGGTATATATCTATCTTTTTCCATCTCCCTATCTCTCTAATTTCCACCTCGCCAATCTTTCCAACCACTCTCTCTATCCTTGTTCCAACCTTGGTTCCCACCTTGTCATTGATAATTAGTGTTAGAACCCCCCCCCCCCACTTGATTTCCAAAGTATTGAACTTCTTCATTGTATAATGCCTCAAACTTGGCATCATCTAGGCACTGGCCTATATTAGTTCTGACCGCATTTACCGGCTTGGTTCCACTTCCCATGACATGTTTGCACAACAAATCAATTTGGGTCATCATTTTGGCCATCTTTTCATCTCTTTCATGGTCCTTCTCGATTTGCTCTTTGGTTAGACCCACTTGTAGAGTAGGCACTTAGTCCTCTCTAGTATGTCATGCTCGATTAACCTTAGTCATATCATCAAGTAAAAACTCAGCCACCTCATATGGTTGTCTCATTAAACCACCATGGACTAATTGATCCGCTACACTTTTGTTGACCAAATCAAGGCTGAAGTAGAAGTATTGCAGCAGCAGATTGTCTGGAACGTCATGCGTTGGACACTGTAAGAGTAACCTCTCGAACTTTAGCCATGTCTCATGCAATGGTTCACCTTTGATACGCTTAAAATTTTAGGTTTGGATCAAGAGTTTAACCATCTTCAAGGGTGGAAAGAATCTTTCCAAAAAGACATCAATTAGCTCATCTCACGAAGTGATTGAATCATTTGAAAACTCCGCCAACCATCTTGTAGCCTCTCCTATTAAAGAAAACGGGAATAACCTCAACCTTACGAATTCTTAAGAGATATTCTTGAACACAAAGGGTTCACATACCTCCATGAAATTCTTAAGGTGTTCATAGGGATCCTTATGAGCTAGACCCCCAAGCATTCCTTTCATTTGGAGCAATTGGATCATAGATCCCGTGATGTGAAACACAGCCCTCCCTGCTGTAGGAGGTATTCAGATTGCTCCTGTGGTTTGAATGACATTAACATGCATGTCATTTAAATTACCCAGGTTTTCATTTTGACCATAGTGACTATCATTTTCACTCCCATGATCACTCATTTTATCAACCTGCAAATCAGCCAACAATAACACCAAACAACAAATCTACTACAACTAAACAAATCTAAAATCTAATTTCTCAATTAGAATTCTCAACTACCGCTCCCCGGTAACGATGCCATTTTTTATAACGCTCAAATCACCCTCTAAAACTAATTAAAAGAGTGAGTGATCATAGTCAGTATAAACCCAACGAAGAGTCGGGGTCGAATCTCACAAGGAACGATGCAACATAGAGAATTCCTTATCAAAAAATTTAGAGTTTAAATTAATTTATTTGTAGTAGTAAAACAATTGGGTGGATGGAACCACCAACTTAATCTGAAGTTTTGCTTATCAAGTATCGCAACTAAACTAGAAAATAAACGAAACCCAGAGTTAATAAGTAATCTAGGAGTGTGGGGATTGGAAGTCAATCTCACATAGGGGTAATTGTGTTACTCTATTGTGATGAACATTCATAAATAGGCTAAGTCATCTTCAATGACGCCAATCTTCTTTCGATCTCAAAGCATCCTTGCATAGAATCTCCTTTCGATCTCATCTATATGCCAATTCTAAACAACACAATACCTTACTCTATCCTTTCTTTCAAGAATAGGGAAAATAGGCGTGACCCATAACCTCTATTTCAAGCAAGCTACAAACATCAAACCTAAATTGCTAGTATTGGACTAATTATCCACTCCAATAAATCTCTTTCGAGTATCAACCGGAGATCGGAAGTAGGAATTAAGTTTTCAACCTTAACCCTTTAGTTAACCCCATGGTAATTAGACCAAATTAATGTATGAACAATAGCAAAACAGAGCATAGCACAATACTCACTATATTAAATTAACACCCAACCACATTAGAGCACCCCTAGATCTTGGGGTTTTAGCCACCCATCACAAAAAGCAAAGAAACTATACCTTTTATGACAGCAGCCATGAGTAGCATGAAATTAAGCGATTACAAGAAAACTCACTTTGGATTCAACTTCAATTTGTAAGATTCAAGAACCAAGTTGTAAAACTCCAAAGCTAGAAAAGTGTTCGTCAAAGGTAAAAGTGTTCTCTCCCTCTTAAAACTCTCTCTCCAAACTCTTTTGTCAAAAAGTCATCTAAAAAAATCTCTCTTAAATTTACATTCTTTGGGCTACTTATATTTTCCCAAAATTTGGCTCAAAATTCCCATGTCTGGCAGCTTCGGCGACATTAGTCGGGCTCACCTAACCTACTCGGCGGATCGCCCTTCTCTTCTCAGCTCGCCTTGTGATGCTCTAGGCTTCAGGTGTTTGAATCTCAGTCGGTGACTTCAATGGAGTCTGTCTTTCATGTTCGGTGCATCGCCGAATACCACCTTAGTTTGCCTTTTGAGCATTAAATATTTTCCATGCACACTGTCACTTTGGCGATGTTATGCTCAGTTAGCGATCTGCTCATCATGCTAGGCAATCAACAATGTTTACTTTGCACTTCTTTTTGTATTTTTGGCCATTTTTTCAAATATCAGTCCTTGCCTAGTCCAATTTCATCCACAACTACATATCATCAACATTTTATTAGAAAAGGACATAATCAGGCATTGAGGACACTAATTATTAAGTTAAATGGGCCTTAAATGAGTGCAAATTTACCACTCATCAAGCTTTACCGAATAATGATTCTAAGGTGGTGGTGAATTTTACAAATAAACACATATTCACTAGGTTCGTAACACCAAGAGTGATAATCAGTGATGGTGGTAAGCACTTCATAAATCATTTGGTGCGAAATTTATTGTCTAAGTACGGAGTTTGGCATAAGGTGGCTACAACGTACCATTCTCAAACTAGTGGCCAAGTGGAGGTGTCCAATCAAAGGTAAAGCAGATCTTGCAAACGACCGTGAATTCGCAGCGAAAGGATTGGGCTGAGAAGCTGGACGATGCATTGTAGGCGTACAGAACAGCATATAAGATATCAATAAGGACTTCTCCTTATCACATGGTGTTTGGAAAGGCATGCCATCTTCCTACGGAATTGGAACACCAGGCTTATTGGGCAATAAAAAAGTTGAATATTGATCTTGAATTGGCCGACAAGAGGAGAATAGGGCAGTTGCACGAGCTTGAGGAATTTTGGCTCCACACATATGAAAATGCCAAGTCGTATAAAGAGAAAATGAAGAAGTGTCATGACAAGCATATAATCCCACATACCTTTGAGCTAGGTCATCTGGTCCTACTATTTAATTCAAGACTGAAGTTGTTCCCCGGAAAACTTCGGTCAAAGTGGAGTGGACCATTCGAAGTGATGTGAATGACAAAATATGGGGCTGTGAAATTAAGGAATAAAGACAAGAGGTCCACATTTCTAGTGAGTGGACAGCGTGTCAAACACTAATTCAAGAATGATGTGGATCGAGGTCAAGAATTGTTGGAGTTGAATGATGAGTGATCCCTGAGCTGGGTCGAACCGCGACGTTAAATTAGGCGCTACACGGGAGGCAACCCGTGAGCAATTGTAGTAGATAGGAGTTTTGTTTTTGTCACGACCCAAGCCTAGGGCCTAGATGTGACCGGCGAATGGGGAACCCGAAGGAACCCCAAATAAGCCTCATAGCGTATCATTACACATCCTTGGTCGCGGAAGCAATTAAATGACCATAAGCGATAAGCATAATCAAGGGGGAAATCGGGACTAAGGGAGCAAGAAAAAAAAAGAAATGATACATAAATACCATAGATGAGTCAAGCTCAAGCATAATACACAACTTGTCCAACACCACCTCTAAACATGAGTACTTAGCGGGGGCCAAGACAAACTACCGGGCTCACCCTCATAGTCAAAACATAACTAAGAAAGGAAAAGTTTTATACATAGCAAAAGATCATGAGCAACGTCCCCGAAATGGAGGACTCACCAATAACCACTATAGAAAATCGTACTAGCCACGCGGAGGAGGATGGTCAAGCGGTGCTCCGGTCCCTACATGGTGACATCATGTAGGCATAGAGTATGCGTTAGTACATTTGAATGTACTAAGTATATGGGATGCAATGCAATGCTACATTAGATGGACATCATAGGAAAAATGCGTAATCATACCAATAGATAGCATATTAATAAAATGTATGTATAATGATGCTTACATAAAAATCATATTTAGTGGGACGTAGTACATGTGTGGCGAGTGACCATCAATATAGTATTTCCAAGGCCTACCACCCCCTTGGAGAGGCGAAAGAGGTACAAACCCCTCAATATGGTTACACGGGCCTACCAACCCCGAGCTAGGGACCAAGGTACAAACCCCTCGATATGGTTATACGGGCCTACTACCCCTCGTACTAGGCAACCAAGGTACCAACCACTCGATACGGTTATACGGGCCTACTACCCCCGTACTAGGCTTGGTCGACTCACAACACTTATATAGAGAAAATCATATACATGTGTCCATTTCATCATCATTTCAGTAATTACATAACCATCCGACTCATAGGACGTACCTTGGACCTTTTCCTAAGAATTCTATAAATGGGCATTTTATCAAACACAAGGTGGGCAATTGTTCATGTAAATGAAATCATGTATTTCAAGAATACTAAGTCCAACCAATTCCAAAATCCATATAAATCAGCCCACCAACAACATACATATATATATCAACCTTCATAATTTGATCATGGAAGCATGTAAACCATAAACATCACATAATAATTCCATTTCATGATAATATGCAAAATGGACCATAATAGGGTGTGTAGTAGTAATTCCATAATTCAAGAGTTCATAAATAATCATAAGGACCCATAAACTTGAAGTAGAAATAGAGGATAAATGGTTGGACTTGTGGAAAGGAAGGTTTCCACAATCAAACCCACATACCTCAACTTTGGAGAATCCTTGATAAAGATTGGAATGGAGAATCGAAGCTTGAGATTGAGTCTTGAATCCGGAATTAGAGCTTGAGATGTTTGAATTTGGTTGAAGATCTTGGTGGAATTTTTGGAGAGGGCTTAGAGAGTGTTTTTGGAGTTAAGAAAAATGACTAAGTATGGGACATATCCCCTTTTTATAAAAAAAAAAGTCTCCAACCCGCCTAAAAAAATAGCTCACTGGAAATTGCAAATCTGCAGAGACAGGTTTTACGAAAATGGTCATAACTCCCTCATCCTAACTCGGAATGAGGTGAAACCAAGTGCGTTGGAAAGCTAACTCAAAGAGCTTTAATTTAATAGTTTGCAGCCCTTCCAGTTCCTTGTGTGCTAAGAGATATGCCCCTTTAAAGTTGACCCTCCAAATCGCAATTTTTGCGATTTTTGAATTTTGATACGGTTGCTCTAAAATTCGGGTTAGACCCATTTCCCACTCAATTTGACCCCACAAATAAGAATATGAAGTCGAATTTCCGAAATCATGCACGGATTTTGAGATATATGGAAATTACAATTATAGGTGTTTCCGAAGCACATTTTCGGGCATTTTTGGGGTCGTTTCAGTTTTCACTTTGTGTATTATGATTTTTAGGACTTAACTTTAATTTTCATTCTTAATTGTAATAGCTAGAAGAAAAAAAAAAGAGAAAACACAAAAAGATTAGTCGAGCCACGACCAAAACTACGGCGTTGGATGGGTAGGCAACCCATTGTTTCCTAATTTTTGTGTTGTCTTGAAATTGCAGAGGAAATGGAGTGTTCAGAGCGTATAATTAAGTAAATCGGGTAAGTACCCATCGAAAATTGTACAAAAAACAAAAAAAATGGTGAGGAAATTAATTTTTCGTCGAAACAGAAGAGTGTGTAACGATTCCGCGTCGCGGACTTAGGTTGAAATTTTGATTTCAACAGGAATTAATTTTCTCATAAAAAATAAAGGGGAGTCTGTATTACTCCGACGTCATGGACCTGGGCAAGAATTTTTATTTCCCAGTGCAAAACAGAAGACTCCATAATGGAGCCGTGTTGCGGACCCAAGTAAGTATTTTCATTTTTCATTAAATCAGACGGGTTTTACCCATTTGTTTTCACAAAACCCAACCCATCACCCTTTTAACCCCTAATTTCACCCTATCCCCTCATTCTAACTCCACTCATACACGATTTTCCCCTTTCCCTTTCACCCCAATGAGAAACCCAATTCCAAATTTGTAATGCGGAATCTTTTTCCCTTCACCTCTTGCAAGGTTTCTCTCTTTGTATGGCAAAGCTATGTTCTCTATTTCGTTATCTTCTTCTTCTTAAGCATGTAGGTGGTGTACCAAATGTGGTGAGGCACAATTTTGAAATTGTTATGGAATCTGTTTGTGGGGGTATGTGAATTTCGTGGGGGTGGAATTCTTAGGTGCTTTGTATTTACTTTTGACTGTTGGTTGACCATTGGGGGTGTATGAAGTCTTGAGGGGCATAATATCCCCTGTTTGAATTATGTGGCATGATGTTGTGACTGTTACCGTTTGGTGTGAATGTTGGCAGGAAGTATTGGGGGATTGAATGAGTTTGTTATTTTGAATTCTTAAGAAAAACAATAAATGGAGTGGATTATTGAATAAGCACGCCACGGGGTGCTTACTCATGAGTTGAGGGCATAATAATACCTTGTTTCAAATTCTTGAGTAGAATCACTGAATGGGCATGACTTGTCTACCATAATTGTTACCTCATGATGTTTGCTATGTGAAGAAAATGTTAAGGGAAGTCAGAGTACTTTCAGGTTTCATAATTTATTATGCATGGTACAAGTGTGGGGTACTCTCTTGAGCACCCCGACTCATATGTTAGGGCATGTTTTGTAATAGGACTGACGAAAAATGTTCATATTGGCAGGTACAAATGTAAGGAACTCAATGACCAGGCAAAGAAGTGGCATCTTCAAGCCACAGGAAGAGAGTTCAAAGTATAGGGAATGTCCCTCCAGCACCGGCAGTCCCCAGAGGACAAAAACGCCGCTTCAGCCTGAAGGCGGTAGTCAAGGAAGGCAAATATTGGTAGAAAAGCACATGGAAGCCAAGTACTTCTCAGATGTGTGCATTGAGCAGGATAGCTTGGCAAGGGACTTCCCACAGATCATGTGGAGGATTCGAGAGCTCCATATGGAGTTAATTTTTGCTGAGCCGACTGAGTGCAACTTGCACGTGGTTCGTGAGTTTTACGCCAACTAGGCCACTGAGTCGAGGTCTCATTTTGTTAAGGTGAGAGGGGTTGATGTGACTCTCATACCGGGAGTTCGGAACAACATTTTAGGCACAACAGATACGGATCCATTCGTATTGATGGGCCTTAACATCTGGCCGCCATATGGTGCCATCCGACACACCCTTTGTGGACCTCAATCTATGGCTTGTTGGACAAAACACAGTGCTAAGAGGTTCCATTAGTCCTTCCCATATGCTCAAATGACTAGGGAAGCTCGGGTTTGGTTGAAGATAGTGAAGAAATGTCTCATTCCAGGATTGCACTACACTAATATCACTCGTGACAGAGTGTGCTCAGTTTATGCCCTGATGACAAGCACCGAATTGAGCATCAACGTAGTTCTTAAATTTGCTATAAGGAAGGCACGTGTGCACCGAGGGTGCAGGTATGCTTTTGGGGTCTTATAATCAGTTTGTGTCGAGCGACAGGTGTACTAGAGGAAGACTGCATGGCACCACTCTTTGTTCTGCCTGTGGATGTCACAAAGACAAAAGGTCCAGACACTACTTATGGTCCTACACTCACCATTGCAGAACGGTAGAGACACGATAAGATGATTATGACCCACATGTATGGGCTGGAGATACTGCGGCACAAGAATGGGTGTAGGGCTTCTACTCGTGAGCAGCTTATGGAGGTGGAAAATAAGTTTCTACTGAATGATCATGTAAAGGTTGTACTAGGCATAGGGACTGACTTCTTTGAGCATGTGGATGATCATGTGCCCACAGATGAGGATAGGCTTCGCGCTGGCTCCGATGCGGACTCTGACTCCGATGAGGAGGATGTAGACCCGCTTCAGGCCATTGAGGAGGCCAAAGGTGATGATGCCATGGAGGACTAATCAGGGAGTTCTTCACCTTACCTCTGCATTGATGTTTATAATATTTTGTAGCACTGGGGACAGTGCTCTATTTTTAAGTGTGGGGTGGGGTGTAAGTCTGTCTCTCATGTACATAGTAGTTTGGTTGATAATGGTAGCTATTTTTTTTATGTCTTTTCTTTTGGGTTACTTGGAGTTTGTTTTCGGTTCTTTGGCCAAGGATAGTCCCTTTGAATCGTACAAAACACAAAAAAGATTTTTCCTTTTTCGGATTGAATCAGTCGTCGTAGTTGAGTCACATTGCCCTATGATAGATGGATGACGACTGTGTTAAGGGTAATTTTTGTCATTGAGTCTTTTAGGTATGTTGTTTGTGCTAAAGCTTCAAAAACTGGAATGTAAATTATATATGAAAAAATGTGGGTGAATATATTTGGATGCCTTTGAACTCTTGTATGTGACTCTAAATTGCAACTTATGCTTCAATTGAAGTCTTGCACTAGCTGATTGTTTTACTTTATGAAAAGGCTTACCTGAATTGAACTTGTGTCATGTGTGGTGAGAATTTGTATACTCCGTGTTTGCATCTTAGTCTAGAATTTGCCCTACATGTTATTGAACCGAAATCAAAAGTGTTGCATTATTTAGGAGATGATAATAAGCCTTCTTTGATTTGTTTCGAAAATTGTAGCCTTATCAGATATATTATCACTAGTAGCCCCTTTGAGCCTGTACCCTTTTGTTGGTAACCATGCTTTTGCCTTAACTTTTTGTTGAATCTCTAGTTTTTGCACCTTGCTTCCTTGAGCCATGTAGCATAGACTGATTGTAATTGGTAGATCTGAAAGACAATGGATGGTTGAGTGAAAAAAGTGACAAATGATAACTGCAAGGTATGAAAAAACCCTCTTTGAAAGAATGTAACATATATATAAAAAAATGTTTGGGGCATTCTTGAGATGATGCGAGTTACTTATGAAATAATTGTTGAGGAGATGGCTGAAAATAAAGAGAAGAAAATAATGGGTGATGAAGTCTAAACCTGCAAAGTGCTTAGGGAAGTCCTATTTGATTCTATTCAAACATGCTTAATTAGTGGAGACGTACATAATGGGCAAGTCTATGGTTCTTTATGCATACATGTGAAGTTTCTTTGTGAGTGTGGGAGTTGTTACTTGATGCTAAGTCCGTAATTTATATTCAATCTCTTGAATTGAGTGTTTGGACTGCTTTCTTCTTGTGAGGGCACTTATTTGATGAAGGATAGGTGACATCTGATGTGGTATGCAAGAAGCTTTGATGTTTGAGTTGCTAAAAGTTGTTGAGTCAATACGCGAGGTCATGGGTTGTCTATACAATGGCCAAGACCAAATGTGAATGCACACATGCTTATGTGTGACGTGATAAAAATTCCCGAAAGTATGTAGCTAAATCACAAATGATATTTGGAGTGAGTCTAGGTCTAGGGTATAGGCATGTGAATTGTTCGAGAACGAACAAAGCTCTAAGTGTGGGGTGGTGATCTTGGGTATATTTATATACCTAGAAGCCAAATAAAATACAAACTTTAGCTAAGTTTGAGGACAAATTCCCATTTTATTGATTATGTTTGGGTCATGTTTATGCAATGTGATTAACCAGTGTGATTAGTGATTATAGGTTTGCAAGCAAGAGAAAAGGCACAAAAGTGGTAATATGTAAAGCGAAGTTGGGACTGATCACAAAAGCGAAAAGGACAAAGCTTTAAAGGAGGAAAAGAATTTCAACTTGAGTAAATCCCAGCTCCGACGCGGAGAGGGAATTTATTATTCCACTCTTGATAGCTGCTGAGACAGAAGAGTACGTATCCTCTCTACAACGCGAAGAGGAAGAGCTTTATGAAGTTCTGAAGGCGTGGTGCACCTCCGCATCGCGGACCTGGAGTCCAGATTTCTCCCCATTTTAACCAACTATAAATAGACTGTAAAGTGAAGTTGAAACTGATCACAAAAGCTCAAAGGACAAAGCTTAAAAGGAGGAAAAGAAGTTCAACTTGAGTAAACCCCATCTTCTTATCCTCTCCGTGTCGCGGAGAGGGAATTTATTATTCCACTCTTGATGGTTGCTGAGACTGAAGAGTATGTATCGTGGAGAGGAAGAGTTCATGAAGTTCTGAAGTCATAGTGCACCTCTGCATCGCGGACCTAGAGTCCAAATTTCTGCCGATTTTAACCAACTATAAATAAACTTGGATTTTGTTATTTTAATTATTCTTTTTCTAGCTTTGGAGAACGATGACTTGGAGAACATATACTTCAATTTTAAGGTTCATTCCTACTCTTTACATCTATTGCATTCTCTTATGATTATTAAACATTTAAAGATTGAGAATCAAATTATGAGTAGCTAAATTCCCTTGTTCTAGGGCTGTGGCTACAAATGATTGTGTAGTATTGAATTTTATGTATTGAAGCTAGTTATCGCATAAATCACTCTTTTGTTCTTAATTTAGTATTTCGTGAGTGACCACCATTGAAATAAATTTATTGTCCAACTTGAACAAGGGAGAGGAATAGAAGGATAGAACGGAGGACAAAAAGAGCATGATCTTCTTTAGAAATTAGGGTTGATTTTTATATAGGATAGGGATATACCTAGAAACGTTACTTGGTTAATAAACAAGATGAAAATCTAATGTTCGGCAATTGGTTCAGTCTATCCCCACTCAACGATATAGTTAGACTGCCAATTGCGGTAGGTGATTAGAGATTGGGAGACCATGATCATACATTTAACCTTGTAAATCAGTGATTTTATAACCAATTGAAGTCCATAGAAGAAGATACTATGCATGAATTCTACGCAGGCTGCAGCCCTGGAATTCCCTAAGTCATTGTTGAAACTTCATTTGAAATTGAATAGGTATTAGATAGTTTAGTTTACTGTTGAAGAATTGGTAAATTAGAAGTAATCATCAACCTTTCTTAACACATTTGCTTTAAACTACAGTAGTCGGAAAAATTGAATATCATCTAATCTTAAGTCTATGTGGGTACGATATTCGGCTCTTAAAAGAGCTACTTTATTACTTGCACGACCACGTATACTTGCGTGTGCGTTTGGACGCAACACTTCACTCTCTCCCCCCTCCCCCCCCCCCTCCCAAACCACTCACTCCTTCCCAAAAAAAAATTTGATATTATTTTTATTTTTTAAAAAAATAAAATTCTATCCCCACCCCATCTAACCCTCTGATCCTAATTTATTTATGTTTCTTTTACATTTTTCATGTTTTGTGTTAGATATATACATATATTTCTAGAAAATATTTTTTTCTGCTTATGTACTGAATATAACATAAATAAAATTTTATAATTAAGAAATTCTTGCGGCAAGTATTGAGTCCCCATTAACTCAACCAAATAGTCCAAATAATTAATGCGGTAAAACAACCCCTAAGAACTGAAAGTCATCATACCAAAACTCTAAACATTCAAACTGGATATGCAACCCCAAATACTTAAATAAAATTAAAGTCTAATGTCTGTGTCCGAAAAGATAGACAAGAAACAAGAGGAATCCATGGCAGCTTAAAAGATGTAGCTCACCCTTAGATTCGGAACCAAGTGTGTCTTCACTAAGGTCTTGGATCAGCCGCTGGGAGATGCCCTGTACTCAACAAGAAAAAGAACATGTGCAGTATCAATACACAAACCACAGTGTATTATTAGGATCACATGGCTAGTCCAAAAATATGAATGTAAACAGTTCACCACAAGCAGTAACATAGAATAATGCATATAACAACAAGTAACAAACCACATAGACTCTCAGTCACACATCATGAAATAACAATACATGGATGCATATCCCACATGATCACAAATGCAAATGCCCATTCCTCTCATGGAACCACAACCACATACTCGGTCCTCTCATGGAATATAAAACTAAATTGTTAGTGTATCGACGTGGTACCCGAGCCATCCATAGTTAGTGTATCGACATGGTACCCAAGTCATCTATATTTAGTATACCGGCATGGTATCCGAGCCAACCAACAATCACAAACAATCAGGCTCAATCACATAGCACGATGAACAAGACTACTTGAAACCACAAGTCACAATAACAAGTTCATTGCATGAGATTACCTACATGATGTCATACCATATGTTTCCCTACCATGCATTGCACAAATGATACTACAAAGCAGTAGACATGCATACATTCATAAACCAGAAACATACAACCATCACCTACCTCGAATCAAGCCTCTTGAAAACTCTAAATAGCCCGAGTGTTTCCCTTGCGAAATGTCTTGGCTTGTTCTTGGTCTAAAATAAATAATATAAACAATAATTAATCACTAATGGCCTACAAATTACCTGGATTATCAACAAATCCTAATCCTAGGCCAAAATATGATCATCTCCCCCAACTTAGGGCTTTTTCCACCATGAAATCATGTCAAACCCTTCCCTCAAGAGCAATAACCTAGATTCTAAGGCTTAAGAATCAGTGCACAAGGTTGGGGAGTCAAATTCTTACCTTTACCGATGAATTCCGTGAAAAACAAGTGCAAACTGCCCAAAATCTCCCTTCCCAACTCCAAGAACACATAGTGCAGAAAATAAGGATTTTGGGGTTGTTTCTGGAATAATTCTTGTTTCACCCCGCTATAGAGGAACTTACCCTACTATAGCGGTCTGCATACTCCAGTATAGTGGGACGCCTCCCTCTATAGCGGGATCGACGAAAGTTTAGAAACTCAAACTCTGGGAAAAAGCCATTTTTACAACACAAACTCTTCCCTTGACGTCCCAACATATACCTTTCACGCAAAGATCAATTCCGGGAGTTCTACTTATCCGAATTCGATTCTGAAAGGCTCTATGTACTCCTTAATGTCTTGGCTACAATAATATATCAACAAGACCTCAAAACCACATCCCACCTATTCTTGGATGGCCCTAGACCTCACCTAGCCTAGATTTTATCTGAGGCTGGCTAGCCAAAAAAGTTTAAATCACTACCCGAAAAGTTTTGTGGCCCAAATTCTTTTGCTATTGGCTTACTCACACTACAACAATTATGATATTTAGCTACAAAGTTATTAGCCACGATACAAAATTCGTCACTAATTGTTCATTTTTGTGACAAAATTTATATTTCGTGTTTAAATACACAAGTCACATACATTAGTGACGAAACACGAAATTTCGTAACTAAAATTTTGTCCTCTAAAAGTTTCCCACCAAAAATTGAGTTGGCGCCATTTATTGAGTAACATCAGCCACAAATTTTAAGTTATCAGTGACATATTATTTTGTCACTAATAATTAATTTTATTTGTGACAAATTATTTTTTGTCTTCAAATAATTTATAACTTAGACACGAAAAAATTTCGTCACAAAAATATATTTGTTACAATAGTGACAAATTAGAGTTTGTAGTTAACCGTGACATTAGTTTTCATCACTAATAATATAAACAATTAGTGACAATCACTTTATTGTCTCTAATCAACATGCGACTTAGTGACAATAAAAATTCGTTACAAAATATGCCATTTGTCAAATAGCAACGACTTAAATTTTGTAGTTGAATAATTTAACTTTTTAGAGACAAAAATTAATTCATAGCTAAATACAAAATGTTATTTGTCTACAATTTTTAATGATTATGAATGACATTCGAAAATGAAAAATAACAAAATTCATCAATGGATTGACAAGAGAATTTCTTTTTAAAAAAAAATATATGAAGAATTCGATCGTTTTTTCTTCAATTAACACCTAATTTATTTGGACAATGATTCTTAAATTAGTATAGAAATAACTATGTAGCATAAGGGTATTCTAATGCAAAAGTAAAAAGGACAAAAAAGAATCCTTATTTATTATTGGACAATAATTTTTTTATCAGATTACACAAGTATTATAATCTACTCTTTATTATTTTTGTATGTAATTTTTTATATTATCGTGACACACACATGCATCGCAATAATCTAAATTAGTTATACCAAAAATAGTTGTTCCATATTAGTTGTCCACCTTATTAAATCAACAAAGCATTAATTAAATTTTGCTTATATTACTCTTGCAATTAATTCTTTTTGAAAGTGTCCACACTTGTTTGTAAGATTTCCAAGAAGTTTTAAGGGGTAAATTAGTAAAATTATCTTCTTATTTATGATTTCTTAAGCACCGTGCAAAATGAAAAGTCATCAACTTATATGGGACGGAGGAAGCACCTTTTTGTTAGTTTATCTTCGTTAATTTTTTGTTCC
Organism: Solanum appendiculatum; assembly: GCA_018342035.1. NCBI lineage: Eukaryota > Viridiplantae > Streptophyta > Magnoliopsida > Solanales > Solanaceae > Solanum > Solanum appendiculatum. The sequence continues at coordinate 94,029 of JAGDQO010001181.1, forward strand.
TTTATATATTTTTCTTTTAAAAAAACAAAAAACAAAAATATGAAATAACATTTTTTAGATTAATAAAAATAATAAATTAAATAAAGATACTGTAATACAAAATAATTAAGAAAATACTACAGTCCACTATTTTATTCATTAAAATCTAAGCTAATAAAAATATATCTTTATATTTTTTTGTGCTTTTGCAAATGAAAATAAAATTTAAATATTGATTTTATTTTTTGTAATTATGTTTACAAAAAAACAACTTGCTAAAACTGATATAAATATCAAAATATCAAAATTAAGCATAAATTCTATAATATCCAGTCAATATATGATATATACCATGTGAATATGATAGAAGAGTGAGAAGTGTTGGAGGATTGAAGCAGACTTGAGGAATACCATGTTGGTATATCAATATACACTAATGGGATCATGGAGAATCGAGAAGTGTCTCACTAAAAGACTAAAGCATACATCAAGGATAGAAATACTAGTATATAAATTTACCATGAAGGTGTCATGGAGAATTGGGTAGTCTCGTTGATGGACGGTAGCAGTCCACAATGATACCATGCTAATATATAGATTTATTGTAATGGGATATCTAAATAACTGAGCAAACATCAATGATACGATGTCAACATATAGAGCTAAATTATGATGGTATAATGGAGGACTGAGAAGAGTCTCACCGAAGGACTAAAAGCATACATCAATGATACAAATGCTGGTATATAAATATACCGTGAAGATTTGAAGGACGATAGAAGTGCACAAGAGATTTTAATTTTTATACCTCGGAGATTTGAAAAGCCAACTTTCTTCTATTTATATTAAAAGAGGACAATGATCTGATTTCCACTTTAAAAAAAAATAAAGGTCTATTTGGAAAGTCACCCTAGTAATTGGATTTGGTGTAATTACATTATCTGACTTTTTTGGTTGGCCATGTAATTACTTGGTCAGCAAGTAATTGGATGAAATTGGCAGGGGGTAATTACACCCTCCAATTCTGAGGGGGGGGGGGGCTGTGAATTACTGGTAATTACATAATGTAATTGCAAGCTGATTACTTTTTAATTTCTTCTTTGTATATCTATTTTTATTTTTTTGTTTTAATTTATTTTTAGATCTATTATTTTAAATTTTATTTTATTTTTATTATTTTTAAAACATATTTTTTATTTTATAATATTTATATTTCATTTCCTTCTCATTGTCAACCTTTAATTTGTATTATTTCATGCGATTTTTTGTATTATCTATTTTATTTATTTATTCTATGTTTATTTTTCTCATTAGCATAATTTTGTTAGTATTCTAATTTTTAAATAAAAGGAAAAAATTTTGTTGAATAAGGTTATAGATTTTCGTTTTCTTTTTCTTTTAAATCATATTTATGTACGTTATGCTTTGACATAAGAGTATTATGTTTATTTTTTTATTTTTTTTTGTATTCAGAACTTATGTTATATTTTCAGTTTCATTTGTTTTAATATTATTGGCTTGATATTTCACATTGCAAGTCATTTATTTTTTAATTAGACTTGATAGATTATCTTTTTATCACATATTTTCATAATAATTTATGACGCTATATTTATAATAATATTCTTTTTGTCAAATATGTATTCTATAATGTTCATAGAAATCTTGTACTTTTAGTTTTTATTATTAATTTAATTAAAATATACTACTTTGAAAAATATAAATCAATTATACTTTTATAATATTAGTTAAGAACATATGTTTGTTGCATATGTTGATTAATATATTTTCAAAAGATAATATATATCTTAAATATTTAATTCAATATAATTTATAAAGTCTCTTATTTATCTAATATAAAATTTTAATTTTAGATAATTAAATTTTATTCTTAAAATTTAATATAACCTTAGATTGCAATTGTCCAACCAAACATTACATTTTTAATTACAATGTGGCAAACAAACATGTCAGCGTAATTACTAGGCTGATAATTATACCAATTCCAATTACCCAGTGGCGTTCCAAACAGACCCGAAGTGTTATGCCAATTAGACAAAAAAAAATTAGTTTTATATTTTTTTATAAGATATTTTTATGTTTATATAAGAGATTTAGAAATATCATTTTCTTTTATTCAAATTATAAGTAGGCACTAACTCTCATTTTCTCTCAAGAAATAAGATTATTTTTGTCAATTTAAATGAAAGAGAGTAATTTTTCCAATTTAGTTTCTTATTTGCGGGTCTTTTTCCCTTAAATTATATTTTTCATTTATATCTAATTAATTATGTACTTAAGTATTCATAATTGATTTTTTTTATTATTATTTTACTGATTTCTTAATTCGAAATAATGATTTTCACACTTTCAAATTCTTACATATTTGTTATATAGAATATAGATATCAATAAATGAGATAGATTTTTCTTTTATGAAAATTTATTATTTCTTAATAAAATTTACAATATAATATATGTGGTATTTTTATTAATTAAATAGCAATCTATTTCATTCTTCTCATCAAATTATTTAATTGCTAGTCATCTCATGTCAATTCATGTCATTCTTTCCAAATCAAGTCAATGTGGCCTTATTTTAAATACATATTCTAATCTCAGCCCTCCATCACATCTTGATCAATGGTCCAGATTAAATCTCATTAACCTCCCCTATTTTAATCTATACACCCTAAACCCTTAAAAAATTTCACTCTTCCTCTCTAGACGGCCGCCTCAACTCTTTTCTCTCTCTGTCAACACACAGCAGCACATCCGCCACTTCTCCTCTTCCCCTCACCGTCTCGGGCAGACTACCAAAGCAAATCACTCCTCTTTTCTGTCCCTTCGACGCTCGAGACGCCGCTACGTCTCTCCATCTCCGGCGAGCGGCTAGTCTCCCAGCCCACGACCCCGACGAAGTCAGTGGCGCCACTGACAGCGAACAACCATGGTCACATCCAAACAGAACAGAAAAGCTTCATGTTCAAATGACTCTTCTGAATTTATTTTAAAGACAGATCTTTACAAGATTTGTCTTGGGTATGTTTCCTCTAATCCGATTGCTATTTCAACTATGTGCTACTTCGTCTATTCAGCTATTTGTTTTATTTGAATCTAAAGTTTATGATTTGGATGTTTGAAGCCCCGTGATCTTTACATGATTTTGCTTATTCTCTATGTCCGCTAACTTGTTTTATGATTTCATACATGTATCTAGCTGTATTTTGGTCTTTTACTATCTGTGATTGAGTCATTGTACTCGTACTCATTTAAAGAGTGAAACTTTACATATAAATTCAGATTTGGATTTGGATTTGATTGTTCTTCTGTAACAAATTATTCAGCCTCATATCATTGTATTATGATAATTGGAGGTTTCATTACTTGTCTAAATTGGCTTGAAATCTGCTTGTTAGGACTGGGCTATATTTAGTAACTTTGGTACATAATTTCGTGATTTATTTATATTTTCGATTGACCCAGTTATCCAGTCCCAGATTCCTGATTTGCTTGCCTAAAAGACATTTTCTTTATTGCTTCTTTATGTTGTACCAGATAAATGGGAGCTTGTCCTACTTTGACAAAGTCCCTGATGGACTTTACTTGATTCAGGGGATGGATCCATATGTCTGGACAGTCTGCTCAAATCTGCAAGAAAGTGGTCGTATCTCATCAATTGAAGCTATTGATCCCTTTGTAGTTCAATCAGTTAAGTGATTTTGATTGATCAGCATAGTGATCCCAGGTTAAAGGAACTACAAAATCAAATTCAGAGCATGTCCCCTAGTTTCAACACCACAAAAGAGGTGGTTGATCAGCTTGCAAAATTGATTTGCAATCACATGGGGTAAGTTTTAAACAAAAAATTCTGAGAAACCCCAATGGGTTTGATTTGTTTTTTGGTTCTTTCAGTGATTAATTTTTTTCGCTTTATAAGAGGCACATCTTCTGTCGGAGAAGGCAACTTTGTTCCTATCTGGAAGGAGGGTTGTAATGACATGAAGGATTATCTAGGATTCAATGTATTTCCCATTGGTCGCCTTTCTGTTGGCCTTTGTGGACATCGTGCATTGCTGTTTAAAGTATGTTGTTGATGTGTTACACTGAAATTATTATCTGTTTGCTGTTTTGCGAGTCATCTATCTAACCTCTAAAGCTAATTCGGACATATCTGTACTGACTAATGGTTTACTATTTAAAAAAGCATAATTTTTTTTAACTAATTGTGTAAATTATTTTGAATTTACTCTGCCCTTGAAGTAAAATGAAATGCCATCAAGAAGTTCCTTTCATTGGATTGCTTGAGCAAGTTTGATGTCTATCATTAACTTCAAATGCGATGATTGTAGGCTATGGTGGACATCATTGATTTACCATGTCGAATTGTCAGAGGATGTAAATATTGTAAAAGATCCGATGCTTCCTAATGTCTAGTTCAATTTGACCTTGACAGGTGTGCATCTAGATAATATATATGGTATATGTTTCCATTTCAAGTGCATTAAAGAGAAATCATAGAACTTGCCTATTGAGAACAGAAGGGGAAGGAAACTTTAATTAACCTTTTGTATTCCTTTATATAGATAAGTATCATTTCAAGGAACTTGTTTCTGCAATATATTGAAAGTCTAAATGGATAGCAATTGGTGTTGCAACTTTTTATTTGAAGAGCTATTATTCTCATGTGCTTGGTATCTGATCTTCAAATTACCTACCTATATTATTCATCATGTGTAATTAATATGTTGTCCATTGTATTTGCTAAAAAATTAAGTTGGTGCCTTTATATGACACAACCATTTCCATTTGTTTTATCACTAATAGCATTTTCTGTATGATAGGGTCGACTTTCATTTACATCATCACTAGTTATATATGCTCTCTCTGGAATATGTAAAGCTGGTTTTGTGAAGAATAGGAAGTATAAATTACATGGATCTTATAAAATGACCACGGTGAGTTTTTTAGCACCTAACTTTATTTCTTTTTCATGATTTAGTGATCACTGAACCTTCTCAGGTAATCTATTGAGGTACATTTAATAATTTTATAGCTATTTTGTTTGTTCATATCATGATATCATAAAGCTTGAAATCAAATCTTAGATGTTTTTCCCTCTTTTGCACAGGATATGGAAGGTTAGTTGTTAGAGAATGCTTCTGCAAATGCTATTTTGAGAAGCAACATCCGTATCTTTGTCATAGTTTTGTTAATGTTTACTATATCTCAGTTATACTTTCAAGTTGAATAAACTTTACTTAATATGTTTTTCTTTAAGGAGTATGCAATGTGATATCATCTCAATGTCATTTTAATTGTTCTTAATTAGTATTATATACAAGTGCAATTTTTATTACTATTATCTTTCTTCCTTTAGTATGTTATTATTTTAAATTTGTATATTTATCATTATAGCATAAACTATTGCGGGTTATGAAGTTTTAGATACTAAAGTATCATTTAATAATTGTAATTTTTGTATAATTTTTTAAATTAATAGGAATTTATTTAAATACAAATTGAAAATACTATCAGTACGAATGACTAATGACAAAATATTGTTCTTAAAAGCTTAACTTTTAGTGACGACTACATTATACTTTTAAGACGATAGCATTTTTGTCATAAAAATATTTACATTTAGTGACAAAAATAATCTTTGTCCCAAAATAACCTACTTATATTTGTTCATCTACGAAATGCATATGGCATTAGAGACAAATGATATCGTCACCAATTAAACTAAATAATTAGTGACAAATCAATTTCTTCGGCCTTAATAACCTCTTTAGTGACGAAAACATATTATTACATATAAAATTTTATAATTTCTTTGACGACCAAGTTCGTCATAAATACTATACATTTGGAGACAAAAATTATTTCCGTAGTTAATAAAACTCTATTTAGTGAAAAAACACTAAATCATCTCTGTATACGTTATGTGACCCATGATTTAGGTACGATTTATTGACGAATTATTTTTCATCTCGAAATTTTTTTTGTGACGAAATATGAGGTTTTAGTAACAAAATTGTTCGTCACTATTACTCAAATTTGTTGTAGTGTCATAACGATCGGGTCATGTCATTACAATTTATAAAAGTAGTGATTTACTTTTGACAAATGTTTACTATTTGGTTCTTTTCTTTCTTTTTTCAACTCCTTTTTTCTATTTTATCTTAATTCTTTTTTTTATTTGTATTAGACTTTTGACAGGCGTGTTACACGTGTATGCCGAGTCATATAACATATAATTGATAAAATAATATTAATATTATTAAAATAAAATATTGAGTAAATAATTTTATATTGAAAAATGAAATACAATTTTTCGTGAATAATTAAGAGAAAATTTCAAAACAATCATTCTAATGTGCACATGATTGACTTCAATATTTGTATCTCCTTTTACTTGTACAACTCTCTCTCTATTATGTTGTTTTGATTTTAATCTTATTAAATTTTTACTAGAATAAAAAATTGCGGAACTTGAAGCTTGAAGGTGAAGAACCCTATCTTTGATCTTACTAGTTTGAACTGTATATGTAGGACGTGAGGAACTATAATAGCCTTACATATCTTAAACATTCCATGAATATTGAAGAAGAGCCCTAACTTGATGAAGAACAATTAAGAAACCCTTTCTTGAAATTATTGGATTTATTTCTTGAAAATATTATGTTTTAATGATAGATTCTTGCTTAGGATACATAATCATACGTTGGAATCACTAAGAAAATGTAAGATATGCTTACCTTGATTTGGAAGGAAGAATTCTTGACGAACTTGTTCAAAAATTAAGTCTTGAACCCTAGAATTGAGTTCTTGATTTCACTGGAGATAGGAAGAGAATTTGTTGTTAAAAAATTGTAGAAATTCTAGGATTTGTGTTGTAAAATCATGGAGAATACTTATAAAGACTAAGTAGGATTTTAAGGGGTTGTTGGGGTCGACTAAAGTGTGAAAAGAAACTTAAAATAGTGTTTTTATGAAATCTGGAATTTTGATATACAACGTATATACATGATATACAGGTAATAGACATGGTCTATGAACCCTTTAATAGCCTGTAAAATGATCCACAGATCATGGATTGGATTCTTGGAACTCAGGTGCAAATTTTGAGCCTCTTATCTCAAACCACGAGCAGGTTTCACGACCCGTTGTTGCATCCACGACCTGTAGTTTCAATTCGTAGCTCCTGAAGTAGAAATCTCAGATTGAAGCATCTATAGTAAAACAGTCATACTTTTTTGCTCCGAACTTGAAATGATGCAAACTTGGTGGTATTGGAAAGAAGACTCATAGACCTATAATTTGGTGGGTAATGGACTACCTAATCTTTATATTCTAAGAGATATGGTCATTTGAAATTGATCCTTGGTTGATTTCATGGGAAAACTTAGCGAGTTGAAAACGCTTTAAACTCGGCTTAGTGCAAGGGGTCCCTAATGACCCTAAATCACTTCTGATACATTTCCTACACTTGGGAATGAACCTTAACACACATGAACAACAAGAATCATTAGGTACGATCCTATACGCATACAAAGTACGATTCGAATTTTATCTTAGAAATTTCTTTTGGGGTGTTACAGATCTACATGGAGGCTCCTTTGCAGCTATAAGTAATACTTCTTCATGTAGGATAGGGCTAGTAAAAGATGACAAACGAGAATGAAGAGGTGTGGAATAAAGATTCTCTGTGGAAAAAGGAAAGGAAGTATCAGTAGGTTCTTAGAAGAGCACTGAGTGGGAATGGAGTCATCAAAAAGGGACAAAGATGCTGGAAAAAGCTTGGACGTATAGCATGATAGGAGAAAGGAAAAATAATCTCTACAAACTTCACATTTTTGGAAACTTGGATTTCTCTAGATTGTAGATTAAGAACTTTATACCGTTTTTGACCAAAGGGGTAACCAAGAAAGATGCATGGTAGAGCTCTAGGAGTTTGCTTATCCCTTTGTCTAGCAAGAGTAAAGCAAAAACAAAAACAAAGACAATCAAAGCTATACGCCCAAGGGTTTTAATTTTTTTTCTATTAGATTATAGGGTAAGTGATCAAGTCTACAACGCCATAATTTTCTAAGATCATGTACAAATTCAGAAGCACTTTTATTCAAACTTAAATCAGTATCATAAACAGGACTCAAGAGGAAAAGAATCTATAAGACTTGACTCAGATTTATTCTTGATAGAATATGGACTTGAACATGAGGATTTTGCCGTAGTTATAACGAAGGTAGAAGTATAATTCCTCAGTATGTAGAGTCCTCCAGCAACATCACCAAAAACTGGTCCCTTCCTTAGAGAAGGATCTTGTAGTATACATCCATCTTAGTAAATTATAAATCAATATCAAGTTGCTTTATCAGTAGACTCACAAAGAGGAGATCATGAGCAAAATCTAGTACATAAAGGACTCCATGAAGCGTTAGCTTAGGATTTAAAAATATACTACCCACGGAATAAGCTTTTATCTTTCGTGAATTTGCTAAATTGACAAAAATAGGAAAAGGTAAAGTTGTTATATAGTTAGAAATTCTAGACCGTAATTCTTAGTGTGATTAGTTCTTTCTATTGTATGGATTCTAATGAAGGTATGCGTTAGAACTCACATGTATTCTATATTTTCTTGGAAAAGAAGTTAAGATTAGGAAAAAGAACTAAGCATAGAGATTTTGGGACTTGTGTTATATCTAAAAATTTGAGACCTGACAGTGATAATCTACTTGAGACACATGTTGATAATTGTAAAAGCAACGCCCAAGTGCCGCAAGAACTTAGGATATCGTCTAGATGAACCAGAAGGACTCTAGATGTACTTTAGAAGTCAATCATTTTACACCTAAGATTACTTTACTAGAATTTTATAAAAACAACTAAATCAAAGTTACAACCTGAAATGGTAATCCACAACCTTAGTTTCTCATTCTTATTGATAAACAAAAGTAATATTTAGATACTAAACATACTAAACCAAAGTCTTTTAAATTTTTACTTTCCGCATTTGTTTTTAGAAATAAACACCATCTGTTCTGATTACGCCTTAAGAGTAATATTCTCATCATATGCTCTGTAAAATTCGACCACAATCTTGTTGGGTTCAATATTTAAACACTAGACTCATCAGAGTATTGACAATCGCATCCCTAAGAGCGCCTATTTCGGAAGGTTTAACGAAGATCAACTTCTTTGGGACATAGAATGTGGCTTCTCGAGCTTTAAACTGGTGGGTCGTAGAAGACATATTCATTAGAGGAGGAGAAATACAAGAGAGGGAACAAAGAAAAAGATAGCAGAATCTAAGAAAATTTGAAAAGAGATAGGCACCAAGAGAGAGAATGTAGGAAAAATTCATAGAAATGTGCAACTCAAAAAAAGGTATTTATCAAAAAAGAAACGAAGAGAAGGAAAGTCATGATTATCCACAAAATCCATAGATGAATGGCACCTGGCAAGGACATTTAATGAGATAGGACGTCTCTTGTAGAAAATGAGGTGTCTCATCAGAGTTCCCACCAAATATTGAGTAGTTTATTTTTTCCGCTTTTTGAAAGTGAATGTGAATGGATTTACTTCCAAAATGCGGAGGGAGAGGAAGTTTAAATTTGGAGTTGTACACGTGGTATTCAGATAGGAAAGCATGAGAGAACCGGGAAGATGGTCTTGAAAGAGGCATCGAGCAAAAAGTATTAAACAAGATAAGGATGAGGCAAATGATGACGTGGACAAATAGACAATGGGGGACAAGGAGTCAAAAGGTTTAGGTGCGTAGATGAGCCCGTACGGACCTAAACCCAGTAGGAATATTAGTTTCCATCACTAATGACATCCTACTATCGTTGGATTGGGTACTATCGGGGTCAAATGGAGAATTTCTATTGGTTGGTGTCTCACTATTATAATCTATAAATAGTTTGTTTCAATCATTTGTGGAGATACTCTGATTTCTTGCAATATAGCTGCAACTCTATGTTTTCTTGTGCATTAAGTTCTCCTTGTCTTTACTTTATCCATTTCTCATCAGCTTCTAGGCGTTCTCGGAGATGCATTTATACGCAACAAAACATTCGAATTCATACTCTTGCTCTTTATTTATCTCATTTACTCACATAACATCTCATAATTACCAGATCTATATACTTATTATTTCCTAGCTTGCTTTACTTAGTTCATTATTCAATCTATATTTGAACCTTAGTAAACAGGCTAAAATCAAAGGGCTAAATTAAGACGCATGTTTTTGACTCATATAAATTCAATGTACTGCTTCTAGGATAAACAATGATATTTTCCTAAATTTGATGTAAGCAAACACCTCCCCAAAAATTCTGTGACATAATTTTTTCCAGTCTAAATACACCTTTTTAATTATTTTTTCCACTCTAAAGACACCTTTAAGTTAAATATGCAGAACGGTAGGGCCGAGAAGAGAAGACGAAAAGTTTCACATTGTTAATTCTCGCCGCAAGTTGGTGACTGATATAAAAGTACTACAGCCCGTCAATTTTAAAATTCTATTACAAAGTAGTACAAACGTCGTGTGAACAATCTCTTCACGTCGAACATGCATTTTCCGATCAACCAACCGAGAAGACGAAGGGACATTGTTATTCTCATCGCTAGTTGGTGACTGATGTAAAAGGTGGAATTTATTTTATAACAACCAAAATTTTAGGGTAAAATTTGAAAATAAAAATAATATCACCCGTTAGAAGTGAATTTTAAGACATAAGTTGCTTTCCAAATTTGAAATACAACTTTAAATTTGACTTGAAATTTTCATAGTCAAACATTGACTTCCAAATAAAGTAAAAAATTATTCCGAAAAATAAAGCGAATAATTTTTATGACCAAGTCAGACTCACCTTTGCGCCAAATATGTATGGATGGTTCCTGTCTTGTCCTGTTTAGCATTCTTATGACAGTATCAAATGCAGTAACATGTTTAAAACGCAACCTCATTGCTCTGTTACATTGCTATTTTGGAGCAAATGCTTAAGGTGTTTTCCGGGAAAAAAAATCACTTCTTTTGGGGGGAGAATAGTGACAAGTTCTACTCTAATCCAGATGGCTAGAGAGACCGCAATTTCACCTGAAAGATTCCGCAAGATTGTGATGTATATCTGGAAACAATAATCACTTAATTTAGTATTAGAAAACAAGAATAATCTAATAATCCATAGACGGAACAAAAGTAAAGTTGACACACACGACACTAGAAGAAATGACAACTCTGTTGGAAACCGCATAAGATTTCTTACCACACTAGGCAAGTGCATTTGACCGTTAACTGCAAGCAGGACTATGCATGTTATTTAAAGCTGGACATTGGTGTTGTTCAGATGTCAGTTTACATAAGTTTGATGTGAATTAAGTCATATAATGACAATACATATGCTGCAACAGTAGTATGATGTAGCAGCACCTAAAAAAAAGTAGGTGATTTTTCCATATGATATCATTTCGCAGGCTAACAACTAGTACAATTTCACAAAGACAGAAATATCAAAGTCAACCTTGAGCATAATAGAGGTTCTACGAAAAGCTCTTCATAAAGCAGACAGAGACATGCATCATGCTGTGTCTTCCCAGTCTCGTCACTCGACCAACAGACAGTCTTATTCGCGCACATGCAGATCTAATTAACCCTTTCAAATTCCATCATTTACCAAACTAGAGTTTGGCAAATTTAGGCTTTCTCTTTTGACTATGTGCTGAAATTGCTTCTTTTAAGTCATCTGATAACAGGGCACCAGAATTCCATGTGGCAACATAATCCAGGCCTTGTTCCACAGTTAAATCCCTACTTCTCAGCAACACAGCTTTTGTTCCAATAACAGCAAGTGGAGACTTTGTAGCTATTTCTGCATTTTAATGAAAACATATCAACTTATAAGCCAGGTCAAAGTAATTACATAAAATACCAATATTCAAGAATGCAACAACTAAGCTTGCTAAAAGATGAACTTATTCACTAATGCAAGAGAGAACTGAGGAGGAACAAGAAGCAAGCTAGTAAAAGGCCTGCTAAGTCACCAAAAAACTCGTGCTAGAAGCAATAAGTGGAAGAAGAATCTATGAGTGAGATATTGATGGTACATACATTTTACTCAGTAAGGAACAAAATCAGGTTTGAAAAGATAAATGTTAATGACACCAGTTCAAATTTCGGTCACAAACCATGGAAGATGAGGTCCTACACCTTCCATTCAAGGTAAAGAAGGCAGTGCAATTCCAGCCTTCAGTGATTTTTAACTGAAGACCGCCTACATTAGATTTGAGAAAGGCATGAATTAACAGACAGAGTACCATAATGGACCAATGTTATTACTGCACGTGTAGTAGGAAAGAGGGTAGGATAGAAGATCTGAACAGCCACCTCTAGTTTGCTAGTCTTCAGCATAATTAATCTTCAAATTCCCATTTCAAAAAAATTCTTGCATAAAGAGGACATCGCGCATATTTGCCTCCCTGTGCTTTACTGTTTTTATCTTACAAAAACCCTTGTGGATCCAAAAGCTAGTTTCAAACTCCTTTCTTGGGCAAAAATAAACTAGCATAATAAAAGAAAGGATCATTCAGAAGTCAAAGTTATTGTGTTGACACTGGTTAAATAAGCAAATCACATGTTAGATCACGCCATACCACACATCCATTTTTTTTTCTTGATAAGGTAACAAATACCCACATCCTTTTTCAATGTTTGACTTCGGGACACTCCCCTCTGTATTGACTTTCATCTCTCAAGCATGACATAAATAAAGAAAGTGAATCATAAGTTTTACTCGATATTTCCCAAACTATGCATCAATACCAACTATGCCGGAGTATAGATATATGAATCAATACTAACCATGTTGGTCCATTCCAGTCCAATATTATAAGATTTGTCAAGTTGTACGCAAACTTGTAAAATGTTCTCGTGGAAAGAGGGGATGATGAAGTTAAGCCGAAGTAGCTAAAACTGCTCCAAAGTGAGCCTAGTCAGAATAACAATTATTTAGCGTGTTTCAATTAATGTGCACCTACTTGACTGGATACGGACTTTAACAAAACGGAAGACTTTCAAAACTACTGGCCTTGAACATGTCATAAGAATTATGTGTCAATAAGACTTTTGAAACTTGTGGTCATAAACAACGGGGTTCTGGAGACTAAAACAGCAGCTTTCGAACGCTTGTATGAGGAGCTAGGTGACAAAGACGGGGATAAAAAGCTTTACAGGTTAGTCAAGGCAAGAGAGAGAGAGGCCTGATAATAGGACCAAGTGAAGTGCATCAAAGATGAGGGAGGCAGACCATTGGTGGAGGAGGCACTCATTAGATATAGGTAGCAGACATACTTTTATAAGCTCTTGAACGAAGAGAGGGATAGGGACATTGTGTCGGGATAGTTGGAGCACACTGAGAGACAGCAAGATTTTTGGGTATTGCAGGTCTATAAAGGTTGACGAACTTGAGGGTGTTATGTGTGAGAAGAACAGAGGAAGAGCGACAGCCAGACGAGATTCTTGTGGAGTTTTGGAAGAGTATTGGCAGGGCAGGCTAGGAGTCGCAGACTCGGTTGTCTAATGTCATTAATAGGAAAACAAAGATGCCCAAAGAATGAAGGTGGAGTACGATGATTCCGTTGTACAAAAACAAGAATGAGACTCAGGACTGCAACAACTATAGGGGTATCAAGCTGTTGAGACACAATATGAAAGTGTGGGAAAAGGTTGTGAAGATGAGAGTGAGGAAGGGTGTGTATATTTCCGAGAACCAGTTCAGATTCATGCTGGGGTGTTCTATCACAAATGTCATCCACCTTGTAAGGAGACTGGTGGAGCAATATAGGGATAGGAAAAGGGTTTACATATGGTAATCATTAACCTAGAGAAAGCTTATGACCAAGTCCTAATGGAGATTTTGGAGGCTAAAGGTGTACTTGCGGCTTACACTACGGCGAATGAGGATATGTACGATGGGGAGCCAAGACTACGTGCATATAATGGGAGAAAACTCGGAGCACTTTCCAATCATGAAAGGGTTACACCAGGGATCGACTCTTAGCCTGTTTCTTTTTGCTTTGGTTATGGATGTACTGATGCAGCATATCCAAGGTGAGGTGTCGTGGTGTACGTTATTTGTAGATGATATAGTACTGATTGACGAAACTTGTAGCGGAGTTAGCTAGGCTGGTGGTTTGGAGACAAACTCAGGAGTCTAAAGGGTTCAACCTGAGCAGGACCAAGACTAAATACGTGGAGTGTAAGTTTAGTGATGCTACGCATGAGGTCGACATGGAAGTGAGGCTTGATGCTTAGGTCATCCCCAAGAGAGAATTTTTCAAGTATCTAGGGTCTTTAATACAAGGTAGTAAGGAGATCGATGATGACATCACACATTGTATTGGTACGGGATGGCAAAATGGAGGCTCACCTATGAAGGCTTGTGTGATAAAAGATACCGCCAAGACTAAAAGTAAGTTACAAGGTGATGGTTAGACCAGCTATGTTGTATGGGACAGAGTGTTGTCAAAAACTCACATGTTCAGCATATGAAGGTCGAGGAGATGAGGATGTTAAGGTAGATGTATGGGCATACTAGGAGAGATAAAATTAGGAATGAAGATATTCGGAACAAGGTTGGGAATGGCTTCCATGGTGGACAAGTTGGGGAAGCGAGGTTGAGATGGCTTGGGCATGTGAAGAGGAGTGGATATGCCCTACTTAGGAGATGTGAAAGGTTGGCAATAGTGGGCATCATGAGAGGTAGAGGCAGGCCGAAGAAGTATTCGGGGGAGGTGATTAGATAGGATATGGCGCATCTTGAGCTTACCAAAGACATGATCTTAGATAGAAGGTTTGGAGGTCAAAAACTAGGGTAAAAGGTTAATTGGTAGTTGAGCATTCTCTTGCTTTCCTACGGGATAGGCTTAGTGGCCATACTTGGACCTTCTTTCTTACTAGTGGTATCAACACTATCCTCGTAATTTCTTGTTCTTTAGTTTTAGCTATCACATGTGCTTTTGTGTGTGCACGCGCTTCAGTAATCACATTATTTTATGGGCATTACTGTTCTTTCCTCTTATTTTGTGAAGTAGTTGTCATTTTCATATTATTTCGGTGTTGCTACTACTTTCATTTCTACATTTCCTTTTCCTAACTGCTTGGATATGCTTTATTTTAAGCCGAGGGTCTATCAGAAACAAGGATAAGATCTACATACACTCTATCCTCCTCATAACTCACTTATGGGATTACACCGAGTTTGTTGGTCTTAGAAATGTCATCACATTTGTGTGGCGGTAAAAGTTTGTCATTACAGGTAAAATTCGTTTCCAAATTTAGAGTCATTTTTTTAGAAAGACTAAAGAGGAAATATGGTCATATAAATTGGAATGGAGGGAATACATAGTTTCATATGACCTAAATTATCAGCATGTATACACTCTTTTTGCTCTTTTGATGTGAATTCAAGGCAGACTTATCGTGAATAATAAGCCATGGATGTAGATGAGGTTTGTCACAAAGTTATTCAAAATAAGGTTCCCTCTAGAAGGGAGCAAAACACCCCAACTTTCATTGTGCTGCATAGGTTAAAACTAGAGAAAAGGGTCAAATTTGCCCCTACAATTAAAAAGGTTTAATATTGCCCTCTGTTATACTGTTAGTCTATATATGCGCTTAATGTTATACTATCGCTCCATAACAAACAACAACAACATACCCAGTCTATATATACCCTTAATGTACTATCGGTCCATATATACCTTTAATGATATAAAAGTGGCTCAAATTTGCGATTCCTCTGTTAACCCCGTCCATTTTAACCAAAATGGCATGCCAACTCACCAACCAGCATTTCTTCTTCCACCACTACCCAAAATCACCTACACCTTTGGTGCTTTGACTACATCTATGATCAAGAGTATAGATTGACTCAGTATTTGGCTTGATTTTTTGGATTTGTGTCAACATATATAGATTTATATACATCTTATGAATAAAATACCTAGAATTAAATTTTATTAGTTTTAGTTCAATAACTTTAACTAATCGAAATATATACTCATATGCGTCAACATACACATCTATTGACCACACTCCAGCATCCGTATCCACACTCGATCCACAACCCTGAATCCTAAAATTTATGTGATGAAGTATCTGATTCTAGATGCAACTTTATCAGGTACCCACACACGTGTATGAGCAATATAGATTGTAATGTGATGTCCTTGTGAGGAGCAAGTATGTGCAAGATGCTCGGAGATACTAGTAAAACGAAGTGCAATTTGCTCCACAGATAAAGAGAAATGGAAAAGTTTGCACTTATTTATTAATTTTGATGAAGAAAAAAACTGCAGTTTACCCGTCTCTCTCTTCAAACATTCAGAATTCTGATCATACAGATCTAAACCATTCAAACTTGCAGGAAAAGAACTGTAAGTGAAAACTACTTTTAAGCCCTCAAACGTAAGAGATGTATGTTGTACTATGTAAGTCAATGACTAAAGTACAAGAAGAAAAGTGGCAAAAGAAGTCTGAATTAAGAGATGTTTATTGAAGTCCTATCAGTGACTATAAATCCATGCCTAAATAGAGCTAATAAAACATAAAAAAAAAAAATGCTTCAATTAATGGAAGGAAATATTCCAACACCAGTTGGAGTACTTAATAGGTTAACATTTGCTCCAAAGTCCTAGGCCAGCAGCTCGTATATCATGCCAACAATGTTCATATAGTAGGGGAAACTAATAAAAGCCAGTTATGAATTCTTGCTAATACAATATTTGAATGTTGAAGAGTCAAGAATTACCAATTCATGGTCAAGTCACTAAGTTTATCAATGATTGGGAAAGCAATTATGGCCCAATGTTATCAAAGGCACACTTAAAGCGCGCTTAAGCCCTGAAGCAAGGCTCAAAACATGTTGAGCACTTCGCCTCGCTTTATGTGCGCTTCAGTGTCGTCATCAAGGTTCTAAATCATACTTTTCCTTGCCGATGACTCTTCTAAAGAGATGACACTAAACAAATTGATATTTCACTTTATAGTAACTACTTTTCATATTTTTTTGTTCATATATTTGCCGTTCATGCTTATAAATTATTAGTCTTGGACTAAACATATATATATTTGTACTTTTTCTCCCTTTGTGCCTTTTTTCATTAAAGCTCACGCTTTATTTGCGGTTTGCACTTAAAGCCCCAACGAACCTTAGAGCTTTTTTGCGCTTTTTGCTTTTGATAACACTTATTATGCTCTTCTTAACGCCAAAATAAAGAGTAAAGAACTTCAGATGAGCAATACTTTTTGCCTTATTGCTTTGCACCATCATCTAACAGGGTCCTCTAAAGCATGGAGTACAAAGAAAGGCCTATAAAAGAAGCTATGGAAGGAATGTGAATGCCAAGTGAGATTTAGCACCATTTCTGCATGAACACAATAAGATGGGCAAAGTACAATTCCCACCATGGCCTTAAAAAGCCTCAGGTGTAATGAAATTGTAGATGGATTCAAGTGTCGGTGCCCAATAGCTAATAACCCAAAGTCCATACTAACTAGTCATCAATTAAGACACAATCACTATTCAGAAGTAAAATAAATTAGCATATTAGCTAATATTGAGGATGCCTAGATGTTGAACGGTATATAGTCTACCAAGTATCCTGTAATTTTCGAGTTGGGGTCTGGAAAGCTACAAGAAGCCGCTGGAACTACTTACATGCCAACTCTTAAATAAAGGTAGGAAATGGAAGAAAGACTTTATTCTGGAGTGTGATAATTGGTTGGAACATGACCCTCTCAAGGACATCTTCCCTAGGGGTGGCAAAATCAAACCCAACCCGCCCAACCCGTTTAAGATTGGGCGGGTTATTGACCCACCCATTCATTAGATCAACCCATTTGAACCCAACCCATTTCAGCCCATTAAATATTGGGTTGATATGTAACCCGAATCGGTTTATGAAAAATCTTGTCAAAATATTTTTTAAAACTTTTTTTTTAATTTGGCATGTTGTATATGCCCATAATACAGGAAAAAAATCATTTTATTAGATAATAAAATAGTTTAAAAGAACAAATAAAACAATTAAGTTTAGTAAAAATTGGGTCGGGTTGGGTCTTGACCCGTAATGTAACCCATTACCTAACCCATTTAGACCCAACACGTTTTGACCCAAGCAAATTTGGGTTGAGTTGGGTCTTGACCCAATTGTTGTCTTAACCCATTGTGACCCGTCCAAGTTTGACCCAACCCGCCCAATTGCCACCCCTAATCTTCCCTGAATTTATTTTATTTTTAGAAACTAGTAATGGTGTATTATTCGGCATAAAGGATATACAGGAGATCCAAAAAAGAAAAGAAAAAAGGAAAATTTACAAGGATCCTAACAAGTCTACAAGTTGTTCTGTTTCCTCTAAACCTTTCTCTTTACACCAAAAATAAAAAGATACAATACAATTCCACTTTCTGAATCGAATTGAACCTATTTCAAAACTTCTACAATTCCTCTCTCCAGACCTAAGTTTCTCGGGTGTGGGTGTCCGATACGGGTGCGGATCTAAAAGTCAGATCCTTCATGATCTAATTTTTAAGATTCGGAGATATGGATCCATGCATGGATACGGGTGCGGGGATTCACCTAAAAATAATTAAAACATCTAAAAATTGAGTTATAAAACCGAAATTATGAGATATTATGTGGAGAGCTTGAGGAGAATCTTGGAAGGAGATTAAGGAAAAGGAGTGACATAGAAATTTCTATATAAAAGGTATTCCATTTTCTTCAATTTCACCTTAGTTTTTGTAGTGATTACAGAAATCATTAAGACTGTCCGAACTTTTCTCATCGATTTTGGTCAAAGTACCCAAAATTGGTTGACTGAATTAGACACGGATCCCACACCCACACCACACCCATGTCGTGTCGACACGGGTGCGGCACCAAAAGTGAAGAGTCCGAGCAACTTAGCTCCAGACAGTCAACTAGATGCAACGAGGGATAAGCCTCCACCATATCTTTTGACTCTTGCTTCCTCCTGTTTTGATCCAATAGCTCAACAAATTTGCAGTATGCTTAGGCATGGTCCACTTTGCCTTTATGAGACCAAGGAAAATGATCCATATCTAAGCTGTAAAACTATAGTGCAAAAATTGATGGTTATTGTAGCCCCACATAGTTGGCATCTGGATACTATAATTAACCCCTTCCACTTCAATACTTCATGTGTCAAACAATCCCTTCTAGCAATAGACCATGTAAAACATTTTACATTAGTTGGTACCAGTGTTTTAAAAGACTGTTGCAATTCGCCTCAAGGCTCACCCCGAAGCGGGGCTCTAGCAAAATACCCCGATAGTCAAGTGTGGGGCCTAATTCTATAAGACTCACGTCCTAAGCGCCAGACTGTACGCCCTAAGCACGCCCAACGCTCGGTGCTCGCCTAATAGATCTTACACAAATTATGTGTTAAATTCTTTAGTTAACATTGTTGACCCTCATAATTCTTGAATAAAAGAATGATACTTAACAGTTTTTTAATCTATAGAAATAAGAAGATGAAGAGTAACTCAAATAACAAGTTGTAGTATCGCATTTATACTTTGGTAACACTGTGAGGGTGATTATATATTACGCAACATTTCTTTTAAAAAAACATAGCGAAATTTTACTTTTTCACGTATCATTGGTCTTCATCTTTTTGTCATGTCTCAAAATTATCATATTTTATTTAGCTATTTGAAAGTAATTTTATTTTTATTCATGATCGGGTGATGTTTTTATTATAATACTAGTAAGTTTTATTGATTATTTTCTTTTAGGGGGGTAAATAGTATAGTATGATAATAATATATTTTAGAAATAATGATTCTTTTATTATTAGAAAGTTAAGATATTAAATTATTTATACTTGTATAATCATGTTAGAAGTTTTATTTTCTAGGAGTTCCCTAAATCATGTTTGTAATTATTTCAAACTATTGATGTATTTTTATAATTTTGTGTTATTATATTATTATACTCTATTGTAAATTAAAAATTTAAAGATCCATAGGGCTTACACCCCATGTCTCGAGGCTTACGCCTCGCCCTATGCCAAGTAAAATGCCCCGCCTCACGCCCCTGCCTTTTAAGACACTGGTTGGTACTAAAGTTTTTGATATATTTCTTTATAAGCATTGTTGGTTTCTATTGTGTTGCTTATTATCTAATATGTCCTATTTAAAGAGAAAATCCCATCCTTAATGTGTTTCCACCTCAAACAGTCTGGATCAGAGGTGGTGCCTGTGAACTTCTCTATTTCTTTAACAGTTGGCCCCTCTATCCACCTCCTAGCCATTCAATAATCTCCTAAAGGATAGATTCCAACCCTGCTGAGTTCAGGATTCATTGACGGTAGCCTTCGGATTGTTGCATATAGTGATTAGGCCAGGAAAGGATTACTTTAAAGGATTGAGAAGTGAAGTTAAGAGGTAAATAAGAAGAATGAAACATTACTAGAGAAAAAAAGGTATGCAAAGGACACCCTTACCATTAGCAACAACTTTGACACCTTCCTCCAAAGCTTCTTTACAAGTAAAAACCTTAGACACCAAGCACAAATCTTTGGCTTCAGAACCTGTAAACCTCCAACCAGTTAAAGCCAGCTCCATGGCATTTCCAAAACCAACTATACTGGGTAGCCTCTGAAGTATCCCAAGATCAGCCATCATAGCTAAATCTACCTCTTTGATGGAGAAAAAAGCATCAGAAGAACAATACCTAATATCACAGGCAGTAATTATATCAATCTCCCCACCGATACATGCACCATGGACAGCGGCAATCACCGGTTTACGGCAACACTCTAGGGCAGTAATAGCCTCCTGCAGGAATTTGATATGTTGCCGGAGCCTCTCAACGTTGCAGGCGCAATCGGCGGCGTGGGTTTCTTTGAAGACATCGGCTAGGGTTTGGAAGTCGATGCCAGAACAGAAGTGCTTGCCGGACCCAGAAAGGATGGTGACGGCAACATTGGGGTTTTGATCGAGTGAGGAGAAGGCTTTGGGGAATTCAGTGAAGAAATCATGTGGGGGAGCGTTGAGGTGTCTGGGTCGGTTGAGGTACAAGTAATAAACCAGAGAATTTGGGGATTTTTGAATGATTTTCAGTGATTTGTATTCCTCCATTATTTGTGCAGTACAGGGAAGATGAAATTAAAACGATGAGGCTACCACTCTATCTCTATGAATGAACTAGTCACGATATTAGGCAAACTACAAATCAGCTTACTTCTCCCTCTTTAATACTGGCTAGGAGATAGGGAACTTACCATGAAGGTCAATTTGGAAACCCAAGGCTCCTTTCAAAGTGGTTTGTTCCACTTGGTCAGTGGCAAGACAAGCACGCCTAACTTAAGAAAATCTTTTATAAAGGCGGTTTTAACTATGCTCTTTATGTGGCTCAGCTGTGGAATCTAATGACAGTTGTTCCTTCACTGTCCAATTACTGCTCAACTGTGGCAGCTGCTCATAAGCATGGTTGGCTTTAGTTGGGTATGCCAGCGACTACTGCTGAGTTGTTACATTCATGGAACTACAATGGGGCAATAGTGAAGCAGAAGGGGTGGTGGAAAATGGTGTCAGCATGCCATATATGGTGGTCAGTCTAGAAAGAGAGGACGGCAAGAATTTTTTAAGGCAAGCAGACCACAATACAGAAATTAAGATGAAATGTATTTTGATGTTTTACATTTGGAGAATAGAGGAGACAAATTCACTGATAGAACTGATAGGTTCTCTGTAAATTTTATTTTGCAAGGGTTCTTGGTTTCTCTGTAAATATGGATGTACTGCCTCAGTGCTCTTATTATATATACTAATATGTTACCTTTCCCAAGAAAAATGTATTCTGTGATTTTCACTATATAGATATCTTAATATCCTTTCAAAACTTAGCTTTTCACAGGATATCATGATGTGCATTTCAAATTCTAAGCTGATTCTTGGTACACTACTTCACCCGAACTTGCTTAGTGTACAGTCTTCTAAAATGATATTACCTATGTTTCAATTTGTTTATCTTACTTTATCTTTTTAGTCCATTTAAAAATAATCTTTTTCTTTTCAACTTTCCATATGATATATTTAAGACAATAAAATATTTTGGTATAATCAAACCATCTTTAGTTTTAAAAAAAATAGTTTCTTCAACTCTGTGTCAAGTCAAAATCAACAAACAAATTAAAAAACAAATTAAAACAGAGGGAGTAACTTAATTAACCATCGACATAGAACAAGAACATCTTTTTCTTCCACCGAGGAATATAGAAGTGAAGAGGTAAATAAAAAGAATGAAACTTTACTAAGAGAAAAAAATGAATGCAGATGACACCCTTACCCTCAGCAACAGCTTTGACACCTTCCTCCAAAGCTTCTTTAGAAGTAAAAACCTTAGACACCAAGCTCAAATCTTTAGCTTCGGAACTTGTAAACCTCCGACCAGTTAAAGCCAACTCCATGGCATTTCCAAACCCAACAATACTGGGAAGCCTCTGAAGTGTCCCGAGATCAGCCATAATAGCTAAATCTACCTCTTTCACCGAGAAAAATGCATCAGAAGAACAATACCTAATATCACAGGCAGTAATTATATCAATCGCACCACCGATACATGCGCCATGGACAGCGGCAATCACCGGTTTCCGGCAACACTCTAAGGCAGTAATAGCCTCCTGCAGGAACTTGATATGTCGCTGGAGCCTCTCGACTTTACGGCCGCAATCGACGGTGTCGGTTTCTTTGAAGACATCGCCTAGGGTTTGGAGGTCGATGCCGCAACAGAAGTGCTTGCCGGAACCCGCGAGGATGATGACGGCGACATCGGGGTTTTGATCGAGTGAGGAGATGGCTTTGGGGAATTCAGTGAAGAAGTCACGTGAGAGAGCGTTGAGATGTCTGGGTCGGTTGAGATAGAGGTAGTGGACAAGAGAATTTGGGGATTTCTGAATGATTTTCAGTGATTTGTATTCCTCCATTATTTGGTGCAGTGCAGGGAAGATGGAATTGAAATGATGAGGCTAGACTATCTCTTTGAATGCATATTTGGCGTTGACCGAGTCCAACCTGAGCAAAATTATATCATAAGATAGTGCTACCATTAAATATTATTATTTTGTAAAGTTATTATTAAATCGATAAGTTAATATTTATTAATTTAAAGAGTGTATTGAGATTCAACCTTGTGATGCTGGGATAATAAGAGCTTTCAAGATGTATTATCGCAATAAATTTTATTGTAGGATATTAGAAGGCTATGAAGTGGGACAAACGGATCCAAGGAAAGATTAATGTTTTGGATGCTATCAATTTCACAATCTCGGCTTAGACGACAAAAGTTCAGCAAGAGACAATAGCAAATTATTTTCGACACTGCAAAATTCGTTCAGGAGATGAAATCTTAGAGAGTTTGAATGAAACCACTTGTGAAAACGTCATTCATGAACTTGAAGTCATAATTAATGATCTCAGTTATAAAATGGAAGTCAATAACTTGTTAGACTACCCGAGTGAAAATGATACATGTTCAGATGTCCAGAGCTTAGAAGAAATTGTGGATACCATCGAAAAAAATAATGTTGATGATGAAGTTGAAGATAATACAATACCTTTGGAACCAATTACGCGTAATGAAGCACTTATCATATCTAGAACTCTTCACAATTTTATGGTGTATTGAAAAGACAACATAACTTTTGGAAGCAATAAGAAAAGTTAGAGATGAATTAAAAAAAAAATTAAAATAAAACATAATAAATCATATTTCACTAAATTGTCTTAGATATATTCGTACTTTTAAAGAATTATTAATTTATAATATTAATGGAATCATATATTTATATAGGGGTCTTCAGAAAATATATTAACTTATTATCTTATCGAAATGTGTGATTTTTTCCATTGGCCCAAGTCAGAACTGGAGAAAAATATCATCTTAGAAAGATTATTAATTATCGAATATTAATTTAGTGATGTTTTACTGTATTCCGTTGATTTAGTACGGAGTTTAAGGAAATAAAAGGGGTAATTTCATAGACTTTCCTCTCGGGATTTCACTCTATAACACTTACTTTCTCTTGTAATATTGTCTACCTCCTTTATTTTAATTTTTTTGTAACTATTCTTTAAATCTATTTAAATTTAATATAAATTAATTATGATTTGATAAAAATTTGTCCCTCTTTATACTATTTTCTTCAAAAAAAAAAAGAGACTTATTTAATAAATACTTTAAAAATAAATCAATATGAGGTAGGCATAATATCATAAACCATAGGGGAGGTGAGTGTTATAGACTGAAACTTGAAGTGAGGTCTCTGAAATTATCCCAAAATTTTTAAAAAAAGTTAATCTTATGGTCTTCAATTAAAATTATGTGAAATATACAAAAATATTCTTTAATCTTATGGTAAAAAACATGTCATGTGAACAATGATGAAGCTAAAAATTTCACGAGAAGTGTCCAAGAATGAACAATCGCATAGGTAAAAAAAAATTAATTAAGAAAAACGAAAAAAAAAAGTCAAAAGTCGAATCGATTAAAATTTTAATTGGCCACTAAACTTTTATTTTTTACTTAAATTTTTAAGTTATAAGCTTTAAAGATAATAGATTTACAAACTATGATTTAGATATTAATTAAAAGCCCTTTTAAAAATTGTCAAAAAAAAAGTACCTTCAAACCCACCTGCACAGACTGCTGGCCGCCACTTTCCCTAGGCATCTAGAATTATTGAGCTATGCGACTTTGTTGTTTCAAAAGTGTCTAAAATGTGTCATTTGATCATTTAAAGTATTACGTTATTTATATATATGATGTAATTTTCTGACGAAAAGTGTTTACTTGGTCATCCTTACTAGTTACTATAGTGTAGCTCTGCCCCTACACGTAAAAAGTTAAAATTAAAGTATTACCAACAGAGAAAAGAGATCATTCTTTTAAACAAACTAAAAAGGAAAGTATGTTATTCTTTTTTAAAATGAAAGAGTATTTTATTATATACATCATAAATCTATCTATTTTCTATCTATTCTGTTCTATACTATTTTAAAAGCATGAACTCTTTAATTTTAATGTTAAATTACTATAATATCCCCAACTAAAAACATATTTTATATTTATTTAAATTATATTAAAAGTTGACATATTTTCATATTGAAGGTTCCGAAGGATTATGACTTTTATGATAAATCACAATAAGCACTTGTTCATACTACTCTTTGTTAGCTATAAATAGAGGGTTTCCTCTCATTTTTAATCACAAGTAACTTTAATATTTAATTACTATAATACCCCCAACTAAAAATATTAAATTTAGTAAACGTTTGGACATGCGATATGAAATCGCGAGATGAAATCATGAGATGAAATCAGTGTTTCGATATGCGATTTCATGCTTATTTCATCTCATGATTTCATGTCATGAGATGAAATCTCATATTCTCCAAAAATCACGATTTGAGATTTTTCAAATACAAAAATTGACCCACGGGTTTATATTTTGTAAAAACAACCCCACAAATATATATATATATATATATAAATATAATATAGCACTTAGATAAAAATAAATAAGACTCAACTAAAAACTCCTTGAAACAGATTTAGATTAATTTCAAAGGTTTAATCAATAAAAAAAAATTTAAATCCTACTCGGTACTTTCTATCTCCTTCCTGTTTAATCATATAAGTTTCTAAAGATTTTTATGTAACTTCTCCTTTTTTTTTTCTTTTTTTTTTTTTAATTTAACTTATTAATCTCTGTTCATCTCTTCTTTACAGATTACATTTAACAGTTTCGTCTCTAACCACACCCTGGGTAACTATGTCCTGTAGCACACCTGGTTTTAATGGACATTTAACAATCCCTAGGACTTTATAGGTTAGTCCATTGTTACTGTTAAACACTGTTCAGATAACCATTTACTAAGAGATTAACTAGTTAAATAATCATAACTTTATGAATCATAATAAACATAATTTTATGAATCATAATAAACATAATTTACATATAAGGAGAAAGTTACATAAATCTCAATAAGAACTACTTACATGTCTAAACTGAAGATAGATTTCCCTTTCGGGAGTCTCCGGTAATTACAGAACAAACTTTGAAAAAACTGAAAAACAAACTTTACAAAGATATAAATATTTTTTTTTTTTTTTTTTTTTAACTTAAGAAAAACTCTGAAATTTGGAGAAGCTTTGGAAACTATATATATATATATATATATATATATATATTTATTTATTTACTAACCATTTATTTCATATGTAAATAAAATTTATAATTTATATCATTATTTTTTAAACCATGTATATCTCATATAATGATTATTCTCACTAACATAGAATTTATTATTACTTCAAATTAATTTCTACTTTACCATTTATATTCACCAAATTCATTATTTTTTATCAAATATATTTACCAGCCAAATTGACCAACAAATGGCTCAAAATAACAATGTTGGTTTGTCTTCTCAGTCATTTGAACGAGAAATGCAAGTTCAATGTGAGAAGATTGTCTGTACTATGTGGGAGATTATATTAAAGACCAGTACACCACAAGTTATGTTTAATTTAATTTTTTTATTGAATTAAAGCTTGATCAATAAATATTGTATTTTTTAAGAATATCTTTTTTTTTGGTAAATAAAGAGAATTTTATTTCCAAAAGTGATAGTTACAAGACTAGACATTGCTGACCAATTGTCTCTCAAGTAAAATGAAAACCTTCTGGAGTAGGACTCACTCTAACATGCCTAAGGAGTCACTTCTCATGCCTTGGATTTAAAAACTTATACAAATTTCAGTAAGTAACCAGCTATCTGGCTATTTATGGAGCAACAAGTTTGCCACCGTAAGAAGAATTTGCCTTCATGACAAGGTAAACTAACTTTTTAAGCTGTGTACACCATTTCTTCTTATTCCTGCCTTTGGTGTGAATGTGAATAGCTATCTCCTTGCACACTCTATCAACTTGGTATTTATCCTTTTGGAACCTGATCATATTCCTTTCTCTCCATATGACATTGATCACCATGGCAGAGGCACAACATATGATAGCACCTTGTCCTGCTCTCTTTTTTGCCCAGATGACCCATTCTATCTCATGGGTTCATTTGGGTCTCAAAAATCCCAACCATTTTAGTATTCTGCACCACAAGGTTCTTGTGATAGGGCAGTCAAAGCATAGGTGGTCTTGTGTTTCCATAGCATTATTACAAAACACACATGATGAGTCCATTTGAACCCCAAACTTAACAACTCTATAAACAGTAGCTAATCTCCTCATCAAAGCCAGCCACAGATGAAATTATGTCTAGGATGAATGCTAGTTTGAAGAGTGATGCACTTCCGTGGTACTTTTGGGTGTTGTGTCAGTTGAGCAACATACAGTTTTTTGATGGAGAAATTTGCCCCTGTTGTTAGCATCTCAAGTCTTGCACTAAGGTTACTCTGAAGTCCTGGTGCATGCATAATAATTCTCCCGGAGTCTATTATTTTCCTGATCACCCAGGTAGCATTCCTAGGGATGTTGCATGTTTCCAGGGTCTCCCCTTTCATATAGTAAATGTTTACCCACTTGATCATTAGGTTGTCTGCTTTTGAAGCTATGGCCTATAATTGTTTTGCTACCGCAGTCTTATTCCAATTACATAGATTCAAAATATTTTGCCCCCTACATACATACTCTTTCCCATGAGACCAGTGCTCTCTTGGATGGGCATATAGAGCCTGTCCATAAGAAGATCATGCAGTGACTATTGATCAGCTTCATGATTCTGTTGAGGAGGATGAAGATTTGGGCCTAGTTGGTTGGGATGCCAAACACTATAGATTTTATCAGTTGAAGCCTATTCAACATAAGCTAGTAATTTGGCTGACCAACATCTCATTCTATCAAGAATTTTATCAACTAAGGTTAGACATTGGTCTACTGTTAATTTCTTGGAAGAAAGTGGTACTCCAAGATATTTGAAAGGCAGAGTCCCTTCATAGTAGTCAAGTTGTTGTAGTAACTAATGTTTTGCTGAATCTTGAACCCAGAGATAAAGATAGAACTTTTGTCTATATTTGCTGGTAATCCTGAAGCTGCAGAGAACTTGCATTGCGGGGTTTATTTGGAGAGGTCAATATAACCCCTGCAAATTATATCAAATTGCGGAGGTTGGAATAGCCCCTCCAATTTCCATAAAATTTGCGGGGGTTTATCACCGCCGTATCTCTTAAAAATAAAATTTTGTAATGATATACAATTAGAGTTTCTTTTTCCTGCGCATTTTCCCCAGCTCTCTATAACTTTTTACAAAACCTCTCTCCCAAAACCTTCAGTTCATTCTTCCATGCATACAATTTCTCTCAATTCAACAATTTTGCCCTAATTTTGTGTCCTCAAGTATAGCTTCGAAGATGAATGAGTCATCTGACTTGTGAGTTCTCTTTCCCTCGTTTTCATGCCTTTTTATTGGTAAATCTGAATTGTTTCTTTAAAATTTTTAGAGAATTGTATTTTTATTCAAAAAATACTAATTCCAGAATAGCAAATGATCGATATTTTAACCCTAATATTGTGGATAATGATGACGTTGGAGAAGAATCAACGACGTCGGTGTCATTGGATTCACCGTCAGTGTCGGTGTGGGTGTCTGGAAGTTCGAATTTGACATCGTCAACTCCGTCGGCCTTGGCATCGGTGTGTTGGCATTTGGTTTTGATTTTCATGTGTTTTACAGGCGGATGCGCTAACTACTTAAATTTAGTTCCTTTAGATAAAATTTGATTAATACAAGTATTGTCTGGGTTAATTTACTCTGTTTTTAGCATTGCTATTTGATAGATTTAGTATGTTCTGTCAGACTCACTGCTTTTGTCACTTCTAAAATTTTTGTTGGTGAGTCATTTGAGAACAGAGAAAAATCATATGAGAACAGAGAAAAATCATCATTGCATTACAAGTTCTGTCCTTGTTCATTAGTAAGATAAAAATATTGATGAGGCCTGTCCCAAAAAATAACTCTTATCTACTCATCAAGGTGTGACTAAAATTGTCTCTATGTGATCTATAGGTTGAGGGTTCAAGCATGGAAGCATCCACTAATGCTTGAATTTGGATAGGTTGTCTACATCAACATCCTTGGGAGTGCAGCCCTTCCCCTGAACCTGCTAATGCAAGATGCTTTGTGCACCAGGTTTGTCCTTTTTTCCCATCAACGTGTAATATTGGGTATATAGAGGATAAAGAGATTTTAGAAGAGTGTTCATTTTGAATATGATTAGCTCTGCCTAAAAAGCTAAACATTGCATGATTGATTAGTAATGATTTCAAGATTTTGCAGTTGGAGGTCTACCACCTACAAAAATAATAATGTCACTGACAAATTCAAACATGCTTTACAATGCCCCAAAATTTGCAATTACGATCTTCCACAAGATATTGGGGGTTTGTCCACTTTGCTGTTTGTTGTATTTTGCATTAGTATTTAATGGGAAAAAATGACTCTATCAAGAGTTCTTTAGTACTTAGTTGGTCATTTACCAGTGTATTATTTTACTCTCTTTAAAAGACAACAAAATATATGACCTAAACATTAATGAGAGAGTTGTTATGCTAATGACTTTTTCTTGGGAAGAACTGTCAAACAAACATAACATCCAAAACTTGAAAAAATAATTGACTAAAAAAATTCACCTTGTTTCTTTTATGCACCACCTTAGTCATGCCCTCCAATGTTACATCTGCTGTAAAATTGGTGCAGAAGCCAGTTTCAACTTCAGATCGTATAACTTTTTGATACCGGCAGCCGTCTTCTGCAATTCAGTTATGAGTACTGTGATAAAGTTCTGGATCCGTTTATTTTTTTACCTAACACAAGCATAAACACAATCTTCCATAGTGATCAGTGTGCAGTGGTTAGCTAGCATAGTTTCTGAACTCGAGCAATGCTTCCAGAATGAATATTGGTGGTATATGCATAATTTTTTTGTTGCACCATTTAATTCTGACTAATGTCATGTGCATATTTGCAGAGTTTGATAAATTAAATCCTCTTCATTATGTTCCTGTATTGGTTGATGGTGATGTGGTAATTTCGGACTCCTATGCAATTTTACTGGTAGGATCTCTTAATCTTCTTTGATTCCTAATCCTGACACCATCATGAATGATTCAGTTGTGTGCCAATCTCTTTGCTGTTGGCTAGTATTTGGAAGAGAAGTATCATCAGAGACCCCCGTTGCCAGTTGAACCTCAATTAAGAGCTCTCAATCTTCAGGTTAGATCCAAGTTCCTATGGATCCTTCACTTAGGAAGTCCTTGAAGGGCATTATGATTTAATCAGAAAAAGAAGGCCTTGAAGGGCATTTTGAATTGTGTTGCATGTGTATGCTCATTATCTTGAGTCCATAAGGGCAAGATATCTCGAAGAATGCTGATATATATTATCTCTAGATTTAAAGTTGATGAACATTGAAGGGCATTTTGAATTGTGTTGCATGTGTATGCTCATTATCTTGAGTCCATAAGGGCAAGATATCTCGAAGAATGGTGATATATATTATCTCTAGATTTAAGTTGATGAACATTGACATGTGGGAAAATGTTCTCATAAAATATTGCAACTAGGATAAAAGCTGTGCACCCTCGTCTTTCTCTGCAGGCAGCATGTATTGTCAGCTCTAATATGCAGCCACTTCATATGTTGTCAGTGCTGGTATATCTCTTGCTCTAGCAGTTCCTTTTTATGCTCTGTGTCGTCAAGGATGTTGTTTTGTCTGCATAATAATAGTTGACATTCATTTTTCAGAGGTACATGGAGGAACGGGTTGGTCCCGAAGAGAAACAATTTTGGGCAAAATTTCACATTCAAAAAGGTTTTGGAGGTAAGTTTCTTTTGAATTTTCTCGTTGATTCGTAAGTTTGTTCTTTGCTTTTTTCCTAGCCTTCTCCTAACAATTTTCTGCTACTTAACTATAGTTTCAGGGAGTTATATCATTTCTCCCTCCATTCTCAAAGGCATTTTTGTATTTTGAGGTTTTATGAAGGATTTAACGGAATAATCTCTTGCTGAAGTTTTAAAATTTGAGACTACCATCAGTTTTTAAGGCAAGATGTCAAAAATGGGAAATTATGTAAAGCCAAGCAGGCTATGCTTGCTCGTATATCCATTGCAGGAAATGTCCTCCTGTAGGTTAAGTTTTATGTATGTTCTATTTACCATACTCATTTAGTCCACACGAGAAAAGAAAAGTCACCAATAAAGCCTTCAAGTCAAGTTGATGCTTGAGCTTTGAGTTATTTTGGTACATAAGAACGCTCGTTGTTGTACTTATCAAAAAAAGAATGTTCATTATCATGGAGTCTCTTCTTCTAATTTGTTTGATATAGTTTCACTGGATTGGTTATAAAGGAGTTAGTTTGGCTTACTTATTTTCTATGTAGCAGACTAGTTTTGGGCTTGTAAATAAAACTTGTATAATAGGGAAATCATCAAATGAGTAGGATTTCGATCTTCTATATTATCAATTGAGTTCTTAAAAAGTTGATTCCCTGTAACTTTGAATATTGCTAGTTGTACATGTGGTTCAAACTTTTTGAAAATCCAATTGAACATTTATTAGATTAGTTGTTATTGGGTCTCACGAATATCTGGATAGAGGTAATATTTGCCTTAATTGGTGGTCAATTTGATTTTCATGAATCAAAAGAGTGTAATTATTTCTGAAGGATCTCTTTCAGCCTGACAATGTTCAATATCCTTGCTTTGTTTGCTTAAGCGTCTGGTGTTTAATTAGACAAGATGACGCTGTTTGGCTATAGATCATGATGTATCCTCTTGTTGCTATAGATTCTAAGATTCAACTAGGACTCCTTTTGTTGCCTGATGTAACGAATTTTGTTTCCTTGATCAGTAGTCTTTTTCAACCTCTTGTTCAACTGTTTCTGAAGAATTTCTTTTGCTTTGGAGTAGCTCTTGAAAAATTGCTGACGGGTTCTGCTGGAAAGTGTGGCTACAGGAGAAGACGTATCTATGGTATTTTGTCTACCGCTTCTATGCTTTCTTGATAGCATTGTTTTATTGTGCACCTGAATTCCTCGAGCTTCTATAAATGATTCGGAAAGTAGAGGAGATAATATCATATCAAGAGTTAAATGATAATAATCTTAACGATGTTATTCCTAAATCATCTCAGCTGATATAACACGGTGGACATTGCAGGCTGATGTGTTTTTGGCACCTCAAATTGCAGAAGCTACTAAAAGGTTTTACATTGAAATGGTAAGTTTTTGTGGCTACTAAATGTATTTTGGGTCATTTTTTTGGCTGCCACTGATAACTAGTTTAAACTCTACTCAGATCCTTTAGTCTCTCTGCATTGGATTAAACAAACTTCATTGTCCTTAACTGCAAACGAGTCAAGTTGAATCAAGCTCTGGACTAGGACTTTAATAGACAAGCTCAAGTTTGAGCTTGAACTCTGCTCAATTAATTTCCGAGCTCAAGCTTGGCACATCCTATTTGTCTAAGCAACCAAGCTCGTTAATGAACTTAGTTGACATGAACTTGGCTCTGAATCACTGTACCCACCAAAAATAAGCTATAGTATTAGGGACGGCAATAGGACAGTGCATGTTTAGATATATAATTATTTAAAATATTTTGTGGTGCGGGTTAGAGTTTATTTTGAAAGGTAATTGAATAGTTGTTTGTTCTTGCAGATAAGTTGATTTTCTTACTGGCGTAATACATAAACATGACCCTTAACTTGACGCTAGCTGGCAACTATGACCTTTGACTTTGGGTGTGCACAAATAGACACTTAAACTTGTATAAAATTAAACAAATAGACACATTTGTCCTACATGGCACCCTACATGGCAATTTTGTGTCCTACATGGCGTCCTACGTGTATTATGCCATGTAGGACGCGTGTGCCTACTTGTTCAATTTTATACAAGTTTAAGTGTCTACTTGTGCACACTCAAAGTTGGAGGGCATAGTTGTCCACTGAAGCCAAGTTAAGGGTCATATTTATGTATTATGCCTTTCTTACTCTCGTAGGTAATACTAACAATCGTAACAGAGTTGGAGGTAAGTTAGGTCATCTACTCCCAACTTATTGCAGATTTCTCGAGCATGGAAGATGTATCTTAACAAATTATTGTGGGGAATCTTGATTTGAAATAGTGTATAGAGATGTGTCAAAATTCTTTTCATTTCTTAGGCTTAAAGGTGTATCTAAAATATGACTATTTGTTGTATTGCTTAACATTTTTATTAGTAAGTTGATGTTTCTTATTATATAGATATTTTGGTGGTTTTATTATAATGACTGTTATATTAATTATAAGTTGTAAACTATTAACAAACATGCTATGTAAGAAAAAATTAAATAATTATGGAGGCTAGTAAGTTACAAATTACAATGCTGGCAGGAAAAACAATATTAGGCCAAGAAACTGGCGGAGGTTATAACTCCCCCAAAAAATCCAATAAAGTAAATCTGCCAAAAAAATTGCGGAGGTTGAATATGTGAATTGCGGAGGTTAAAACCCCCGCAATTATGCTACGACGGTCAATAAAAAAACCCCCACAAACCATTTGCGACGGACGTATTTGCAGGGTTTTTAAAAACCGTCGGGACAACAATTTGTGGGGGTTAGAAACCCCTGCAATTTGCAAATTCAACCTCCACAATTTGGGCGTTTTTTTGTAGTGACTCTTTCCCATGAGACCAGTGCTCTCTTGGATGGGCATATAGAGCCTGTCCATAAGAAGATCATGCAGTAACTATTGATCAACTTCATGATTCTGTTAGGGAGGATGAAGATTTGGGCCTAGTAGGTTGGGATGCCAAACACTATAGATTTTATCAGTTGAAGCCTATCAACATAAGCTAGTAATTTGGCTGACCAACATCTCATTCTATCAAGAATTTTATCAACTAAGGTTAGACATTGGTCTACTGTTAATTTCTTGGAAGAAAGTGGTACTCCAAGATATTTGAAAGGCAGAGTCCCTTCATAGTAGTCAAGTTGTTGTAGTAACTAATGTTTTGCTGAATCTTGAACCAGAGATAAAGATGGAACTTTTGTCTATATTTGCTTGTAATCCTAAAGCTGCAGAGAACTTGTGAAAAGCTCCTTGGATCAATTCAATAGATAGCAATTTACGGAACATCAATAAATCATCAGCAAAACATATATGAATGGTACCAAGCTTCTTACATCTGGGATGAAACTTGAATTGTGGGTTCATAGTCAGCATACTTAGTTTCCTGTGGAGGTATTCCATTGCAATTACAAATAAGAAAGGTGACATGGGGTCACATTGTCTTATTCCTCTCTTCCCCTAGAAAGGCTTAGTTAATCCCCCATTGAGCACCAATGAATAAGACACAGTAGTGACACACTCTGTTATCCAGGTAATAAATTTATGAGGGAAACTCAATTCAGCCAACATACTTTTTAGAAAGCACCATTCAACAGAGTCATAAGCTTTTCTCAAGTCAACTTTTAGGACACACCTAGGTGAGAGACCTTTCCTAGAGTACCACTTTAGCAATTCATGACTAAACAAAATGTTATCAATAATAGATCTACCTTCAATAAAAGCTGACTGGAGGGACTAATAATAGTGTTCATTACTCCTTTTATCCTATTTGTCAAGACCTTTGTAATGATCTTATAAACAGTGTTACCATAAGTAATGGGTCTGTAATCTTTGACCACAGTAGGGTTAGGCACCTTTGGGATCAGAGTTACTGCAGTACAACTAAAGGACTTCAGTAGTTTACCTGAGTGAAAGAATTCTTTAACCGCCAAGATCACATCTGCTTTAACAATCTTCCATTGGTTAGTGTAGAACTCAATAGGGAAGCCATCCACTCCTGGTGCTTTATCAATAGGCATGTCCTTGATTGCAGTTATAATCTCCTCCTCTGTGATCTCCTGGACCAGGGCAGTTTTCTGTTGAGTCGACAGGCAAGGACCTTTTTTGATCACCACTGTGTTTGGGCATGGAACTCCATATGATGCAGAGCCCAATAAATTGGAGAAGAATTTGACAAATTCCTGCTCAACTAGTCTTGGATCTGATAGCTTCATTCCATTATCATCATAGATAGTTGTGATAGCATTTCGACCAGCTCTAATCCTACATTGAGCATGAAAGTACTTTGAATTCGAATCTCCACAAGCTATCCAGGTAGCTCTAGATTTGTGCCGTAGTGCTTTCTCTTCCAGCAAGCTCCATTTGTGTAGTTCATGAATGAGATCCTGTTCCTCCTCTATCAGTTGTTGGTTTAGAGGGGAAGTAACTAGCATGTCCTGCGTAATTTCAAGCTTCTGCTTGGTTTGTTGCAGGTGTCTAGTATAGGAAGTTAGATGATTGTTGAGATCCTTCAGGTTGCTCTTCAGTGTTTTGAGTTTGAGGTTCAGTTGATACATCCTTGTGCCATTATAACTTTGGGACCATGTGTAAGTGACAATCTCAGCAAATTTTGGGTGGTCAAGGATAGTCTTAAACAGTTTGAATGGCTTTGGCCTAGAGATCACAACTAGTGTGCAGTGTAGTAGCACCCGGGAGTGATTAGACACACCTGGGGCTAGATAGTCAGTTTCAACATTTCCATAGTCTTGAAGCCACTGGTAATTCCCCATAGCCCAATCAATTCTTGAGTAAACCCTATGATCGAACTCCTGTTTGTTACAAAAGGAGTAGAAACATCCTTTAGACCTCAATGAAGTAAGTTGCATTGAATCACGACAGTCTCTGAAATCCTGGGTTTCAGTAGATGTTACATGGGAGCCCAACCTATCAGCTAAACTCAGTAATGAATTGAAATCACCACTTAACACACATGGATCTGTGATAGTAGCCCTCATTCTCATTAGAGCAGACCATAGTGCAGTTCTTTCAGTAGCTGTATTCTTGGCATAAACAATAGTAACATAGGCCTTGAAAGATCCAAATGGGTTTTCCACATAGCAATGTATAAATTGTTCATTTGTTTCCAAAACCTGCACCTGTATAGTAGGTCTCCAAAGCAACCAAATCCGACCATTTACAGCCTCCGGGTAATTACACTTTGAATTCCATCCATGTGCCACTTTATTTAGAATAGTTTGGCACTCATGTTGCTTGACTCTAGTCTCCAAACACCCTAACAGATCAATTTGATGCTTGTGAAGAAAGAGTTTGAGCTCTTTCTGCTTGAGGGGTTGGTTCAGCCCCCTCACATTCCAGGTAGAAATAATCATAATATGTTTAGAGTTTCACCATAGTCCTCTGGTGTATCCCCCTCAGTTGCCAAGCTCAACAGTGGTGTATACTTGTTCCCACCCCTGGATGTACTAGTTTTACCTTGCATTGATCATCCCACCATACCTTGAATTTTGTCTAGATTCAGGTCATGAGTTGGGGTAGCCAATTTTTGCCTGTCGCTCGAACCTACTTCTTTGGGGGGGGGGGGGGTTCCTTTGCTTTCTACCCCTTTTGCATAGGTCTCATTCTTCGTCTATTCCTTGTCTTTATCCTTGGGATCTCATCGAAATCCACTTCTGGTGCCTTGTCTTGGCGAAGATCTCTACACCCATCTGTTTGATGACTAAATCGAAGACAATGCCCGCAAAACTTGGGTCTCCAATCATAATCTACAGGATGATGGAAAGTGCTTGTTGGTGTAAACCATTTAAATGGATTCAATCAGGGGTTGAGACACATCCACTTCAACACACACACGAGCATACGGAATGCGTTCCATGCTTGCTGTGAATTGGTCTGTATGCTTTGGTTGCCCAATGCCACTGGCGATCTTGCTCAATGCCTCACATGACCAGTAGCCCACTGGCAGACCTTGGTAGAGTGATCCATAGAGGAATGGTGGTAATGCAATTGGGATTGAACACAAAATCAATTTCCCATAGCTGGACCACAAAGGGCTTATTGTGAAACTTTAAGGGCAATTTATTAAAACCCTATCGCGGTTTCCAGCTGAATTGAATTGGAAAATAAAGTACCCATCATCATGGACTAATATTTGTGGCATTATCTCACAGCTCCATATGTTTGCAATATAGTTCTCTATTGATTTAAGTTATGGCGTGTCACCAATGATATACCCAATTAGCGAGTTGTGCCAGTAGTTCGTCTGCTCCATCGTCCTCAACGATGTTTACATAGATCTTTCCTTCTTTTGAGATCGGAGGAACATAGGTAAGTGATTTCCCCTGTCCTAGCTTCCTATTTTCCGTAAATTCCTTCTTCACTTGAGGAATGGTAGCTGTAGTGACCCCATAAAATTGTAACCCCTTGTTAGGGCATAAGGTACCAAAATTTCTGAGGTGCACAGAGGTGGGCGAGTCTGCCTCCAAACTAGAATCCTCAACCTCTTCTGGGATGGATCGAAATTTGGGCGGGGGAAAATTACCAAAAGTGATAGGAGGAAGTGTGCATCTGCCTCCATTGTGAGGTGTTACCAGCTTTCCAGGCGAGCCGGTGTTCTTTTTCATGGTGGCCATACGCGTTTACATTAGGAACATGTTAGCTTCCTTGCTAACATGCGCTGAGAGAAACGAGCAAAAACCCCCCTCGTTTTTGTAAAAATATTTTTTTAAGAATATCTTTGTGATAGTGTATTATGCGATTTTATAAATGTGTGCTTATTTGGTAAGATTGTATAAAGAATTGAGACAATTTTAATAGTTTTACAACTTATGAGTTTTTTATGTTTTTGAGAAAACATACAAACATAAAAAGTTCAAATCGCATGTCCAAACAAAACTCCAACTTTATCTCATGATTTCATGTCGCATGACCAAACAGGCCCTTAGTATATCTTCTATCTTCTATATTTATATTTATATTTATTTATTTTTATTATATTAAAAGTAGACATCTTTCACATTGAAGAATTGTGACATTTTCGAAAAGATGTGACATTTTCAAAGGGGTTGTGACTTTTCTAACAAGGCACAATATTGTTTATACTACACTTTGTTGGCTATAAATAGAGGAGGTTTGTGAACTCGATTTTTTAGTATGTGTGTATATGCTCTTTACTTGGACTTCCTATGTTAATTAGTCGATGTTATTTACTTCCAAGAATAATAATTACTAAAGGTAAAATGAGAAGAATATACTCAATCATTATATCTTAATTTTCTAAAATGACAACTACTTCCTCTGTTCACTTGTACTTGTCCACTTTGAACTTTGCATGCCCTTTAAGAAATAATGATTAATATGAATATTTTATTAGAATATCCATACTAATTGATAAATAGTTTAGGTCTTAAAAAATAATTTGAAGAATAAGTAATTAATGTTAAAGGTGAAATAATGAAAAAATATCTTTTTAATATATTAAATATAATAAGTAAAAATAAAAAAAACTATTTTAAAATATTAGATTGTAAGTTTTTTTTTGGGTAGTGGGTTGCCCATGTGGATTGATCCGATCCGATCCGATCTATTTTATTTAATTTCTGAAAAAGAATTAAATAAATGGATAATACTATTTTTGAAAAGAAGAGGGAGCAATTAAGAATTTGTAACTGTTCAAACCTCTCCTTTTAATAGGAGACTTCCTCTCTAAAAAAAGAAAGAGAATGTGGAAACGTAAGAAAGAAAGGAAAAATAGAGAAAAGCAAAAAGTTATCCTTTTGCCAATATTCAATCGACACATTAACACACTTAGTTTGTGAACAAGAACAATCTTTGTTTCCTAGTGATTCAAAGAGGGATTTGGAGCAACTCATTTTGATAGTGAAATCTACACCAACAACTTCAGCTGCAAGTATTAAGGTACACATCCTGTAGTTGTTTTGCTTTTAAATTCTTTCAATGGTATCATAGCGTGGTTGATTGATCATGTTATTCGATGCTTTCATGTAATTAATCAAGAATTCACTGTGTTGTTGAAAAAAAAGGAATTACAATTTTTTTTGAAAATCGATGAAAAAGAAAAAAGTTTGGAGATGGTTAAGATTCTTTTGAAGCCTTTTGAATGTGAATTAATCACATTCTAGATAGGATTCTTTGTCTTACAATGAAAGTGATTCTGTGGTTTATTTGTTTTAATATTTTTTTAATTCATAAGAAAAACTGCTGTTGTTTTTTCTGTGTTTTGGCTACTATTTGTTTAAACCTTTGGCATGAAACTTATATTTTCATGATCTATTCGTTTGTATCTTTCCGTGAATATATTATAAATGTAAAACATATTTAAAACGAGTGAGATATGATTTTTTTTAAAGTTGATTGATTTTTGGACTGTTTTTCAAAAAAAGTAACTGCTTTTGTTTATTTTCGACTTGGGAGTTGTTTGTTTAAGATTTTGGCTTGAAACTTGTTTTTTCAAGATCTACTCATTAGTAGCTTTCCGTGGATATATTATAAGTGTAAAACGGATTTAAAATGAAAGAGATATGATTTTTTTTAAAAGTTGGCTGATTTTGAACTCTTTTCTAGAACAAACTGCTTCTGTTTAGTTACGTTTTGGGAATTTTTTGTTTAAATCTTTGGCTTGAAACTTGTACTTTCATGATCTATTTGTTTATAACTTTCTGTGGATATATTATAAGTGTAAATCGGATTAAAATTGAATGAGTTGTGATTCTTTGAATTGACCTTGAAATAATCCTCTTTGGTGGAAACTCTTTTTAATAAATCATTTTGCCTTCTACCAGAAATTTTTGATAAACCTTGTCGCATTACATGGTATTAACCATAGTTTTGTTTCTGATTCTCATTTCAGATATAACTGAACGGGAACATGCTCATATTGCTCCAAGTGGGAGCGGTACTGATAGAGGAGCAAAAAGAAATAGTAGAAGAATGTGTCGCAAAAGGATCAAAATACAGAATAATTCAGACTCTGAGCTCGAAGTCATTAGGAATGACTCAAGGACGCAACAAAATCAAGATAGAGATACAAGAGCATGTAAAGGGAAAGGAAGGAGACTTCTTGAGGATTTTAAGAAAATCAATATGGACCCTCTTGACTCTTTACTAGATTTTCTCAGATCTTTTAACATAAAATTAGATGAGATTTATGAAAATTTCATTTATGTTGAGGATTGAGATGCATTCGTCATTCTGCATCGTTCCTTACCAGATTACTGGAAGAATGAACTGATTGAAATTTATAACGATATTAGGCCTAATGAACCGTTATGGAGGCTCATGGTA
This sequence comes from Solanum appendiculatum, assembly GCA_018342035.1. NCBI lineage: Eukaryota > Viridiplantae > Streptophyta > Magnoliopsida > Solanales > Solanaceae > Solanum > Solanum appendiculatum. The sequence continues at coordinate 134,245 of JAGDQO010001181.1, forward strand.
GCTCTAGGAGTTAGGTGGCTAAAACTTCCCATAGAAACATAGTTTAGTACACATTGAATATCTTGTTTATTTTTTTACAAATTTTGTCATGAACACCTAATGTTTTATCCTATTTTGGATTGATGTGTTATTATTCTATAATGCATTATCATATGGTGTTAAGTATTGGACATATAAATCCTTGTGATTATGGTCTGAAATATATTAATATACACATTAAGAAATTAGTTTCAAATTTTGGTTAAATATTTAGTACGTAGATGATGATTGAATGCTTACGTGTCTTTTCAATTTCACATTAAATATTAAATCTTTATTAGAATTGATTTTCTTGAATGTGTATGTCACATGCCGAATTGATTTAAAATTCTTGCCTTATTATCTGTCACGACCCAAGGTATCCCTTAGACGTGACATGGCGTACAAGACCCCGAAAGGCTTCATACAAGCCACTTAGCATACATACATACAAGATCATAGAGATTAAAGAGTTCAAAAGACAATGTCATATCAAATCTTTTAGCAAAATAGCGGAAGTCTACATCAAGTGTCTCAAAGCCAATCTAACATAAGAATGAGAAATAACATTTGGGACGTAACCCAATACAATGTCAAAATGAGAGAACATAAAAGTAAGAACAACAAGGCTATATCCTCGAATGTATGAGGACTCACCAAGTCTTCCAAAAACCCTCTACTAAGCTCTAGCCACGAATAGATGGAGAATCGCCAAGCCCTACATTATGAGACAATGTAGGCAAAAAGTATGCGTTAGTACGAGAAATGTACTAAATATGATAACAATGCACCAAAAACATATAAACATGCAAAAACGGAATATTTTCATAAACATGCAATGACCAAGCTAAAACATGAAGAAAAGGTTAGCAACCCAAATCATAAACCATGGTCTTGAGAAAATATCTTAAAGACACTTTAATTCTTTGTTTGTGGGAAGTAGCCTTAACCGACATGTAAGACCATGTGAGCTATCAACATGAAATTCGATGTCTTACCCCACACCGATAGGTCCATCCTACTTGCCAAGGTAGGACCCTTTACTTATCATATAGCTTACGTGGATCCACTAGCTAGTGTCTATCAAAGACCATCATCCTATGGTGGCACATAGTTTATGGGACATGGGTAATCGCCACTTGTCCACTAGGTGCTAAGCATAATTCCCACGGATTAAACATAGTTCAATTATCATAAGTAGACATGGGTAGTCTCCTCTTGTCTATCATTAGTCATAAGTTCATTATTAGTAGACATGGGTGATCGCCTCTTGTCCCTTCATTAGAATAGCTCCTTAATCATCGGTTCAAGTTTAGTTAAGCAAGTCTTTCAACAAGTTATGAATCATTACATGTGAGAAAGCCTTTCACATTCATGGGTTGAGTAATATATGAGAATTCCTTTCACAACTCAACAACAACATCAACATATCATAAGCTTTGATGCTTCAATCTCAAAGCACTCTTAATTCATCATTAGCTTTATAAGAGGCATACATGACTTCATAAACTTCATCTTTACATAGTTCATCATGCTGATAACTTACAATTCATGGAGTTTACATGGGTTCATAAGAATTCATCTCAAATCATGCAATTCAATGCAAACTCATGTTTAGAAAGCCATAAACAAGACAATTTGACCTTAATTGAAGGAACCCACATAATAGAGAAAAATCATAGTTTTTGATTGAACATGCTTACTTTGATAAAAATCATCCTTAGGTCATTCATAATCTCATCATGAAAAGTCTTAGCTTAGAAATCATAATTCATACATAGGTTAACATAGACTTCATGAAATTCATGTCTTCACAATTCAACTATCAATACATTCATAATTTTGAAAATTGGGGAAAAGGCATGGGTTCATGGGGATTCATCTAAATTCATGAAATTCAACTCAATTTATACTTCAAAGTTCATAAATCAATCAATTAAGTCAACATTGCAAGGAACCCATGACATGGAGGAAAACCCCTAATTCAATTGAGAACTTCTAACTTAAAAATTGGAGATTTTAGGGATTCCATGGAGGAAAGGGCTCCATGGATGAACACTATCATACCTTAGAGTCTGAATTCCTTAAGCAATTGATGAAGAAAAACTTGATTTTCTTGAACCCTAGCTTACCCTCTCCATCTTTTTCTAACTTCTAGAGAGAGTAATATTTGAGGGGGAAGAGTTTGGCGAAATCTTGTAAAATGATTGGGAAGGGTAGTTATTAGGATTAAAATGGCTTATATAGTGTTAGGATTTGAAGGGAACCGACCTTGATTAGTAAATAAGCCATTAGGTGAAAAGACCAAACGATCCTTTTAAAATATAACTGCCAGACCCCATTAACGGTTCAACCTACGGTCTGTAGGTCCAACCACGGACTGTCCTGGTCAACCGTCTTTGGGTTCAGAGACTGTCAACTTGGACCCTGTAGTGACGGGTCCCATATACGGCTAGTACATAGAACGACGGCCCGTCCTAGTAATCCGTCGTTGGGTCCTGAAACTTGACATTTTGAGATCACAAACCTCCCACCCACGGTTCCCACCTAAGGGTTGTAAGTCAACCTACAGTCCGTAGAAGGCCTCCGTCGTTACTGGCACCAACCCAGAAAATTAGAAATTTTCCACCCTTCCGAATCTGGGGTATTACATTATCTCTCAAAATAGACATGTCATCAAAAAGCATCATAGATGACTTAAACAAAGGTGAAAAACTAAACGGGGACAATTACAACATCTGGAATCGTAAAATATGGTATGTACTAAAAGAGAAAAAATGCTCTGGAAGGTATAAATCATGTTTGAATCAACCAGAAAAGGAAAATACTGCATAACACAGAATAGACCTTAAAGCTTATAAAGCTTGGAAAAAGGCTAATTTCACTGCACGTGAAATAATAGTTAGTTCCGTGGTTAACGACCTCATACATGAATGTGAGGAATTTCCAACTGCTCATGCAATGTGGACACATCTACGAGGAACATATGGAGGTACATCTGTAACTCACCTCCGACAATTGATTATCAATTTTGACACTTACAAGAAGCGTCTTGATTAAAATGTCAAACAATACCTTAGGGTGATGTCAAACATGATAGCTCAACTCAAGAGTGCTGGCCATGTTCTTTCAGATGAACAACAAGTTCAGGCAGTGATTTGGTCTCTTTCCAATAGGGAACATTTGAAGGTTAACTTAACCCATAATGATAATATCAAAACTTTTTCTGATGTTGCTCGCTATGTTGAACTTCAAGATGAGAGGCTTGGTGCTGCTAAAGCTGCTTCTAATGCCTTTGTGGCAGAGTCAAGTGGAACAAAGTCTTCAGGCTTCAAGTGCAAGAAGAATCAGAAAAGGAATGGGAAAGACAAAGAGACAGAAGACGGACCCTCTAAGAAAAAGAAGAAGCCAAATTCTAAGAAAGGAAAATGATTTTTCAAGAAGAGAGACAAGAGTAAAATAAAATTCTATAATTGCCAAGGCTGGGGCATTTTGCTCGTGAATGTACCGAGCCGAAAAAGGTAGCATTTCTAAACGTATCTCTAAGTGCTACATTTGTTTCTAGCGCTTCTTTATTAACTGAATCTTATCCTATATGGATTGTAGACTCAGGATCCACTGATCACGTGGGTTGAGATCGAGAAGCGTTTGTGAAATTTCGTCGAGTTTTATCTAAATCAAGGTGGATCTACATAGGAAATAATGCTAAGCTAGAAGTCAAAGGGATATGCACTTGCAACGTGGAATTGTGTGGTGGTCATTTTTTGATGTTGTATGATGTTCTTTATGCTCCGGAGATTCGATGGAACTTAGTATCTGTGTCTTTTCTTTTAGACATTGGTTTTAATTTATTTTTTAGTCGTAATGGTGTCAGAATAACTCTAGATAATGTTTTATATGGTTTTTGACTTTGTTATGATCATTTTATCGTTTTAGATTGTAATTCTTCAACTTATGACTCTTATTTTGATCGTTGTGTAATGGCATGTTATTCAAGTAACAATGATATTGACGTTGTCATATGACATGCAAGATTAGGTCACATAGGACAAGATCGAATGAATAGATTGGAAAAGGAAGGACATTTAGGTTCTTTCACCAAAATTGATATGCCAACTTATGAAAATTGTCTTGTTGGAAAGATTACGCGTATACCATTTGGGAAGGCCAAAAGAGCTGAGTTCCCACATTAATTAATTCTCTCTGATATTTGTGGTCAATGAATGTGAGGGCAAGGTCTGGTGCTACATACTTCATTACATTTATTGATGATTTCACGCGCTTTGGTTTTCTATTTGATTTCTCATAAATCTGAAGCACTTGAGAGCTTTAAATGATATTTGAATGAAGTTGAAAATCAATTAGATAAAAGTATAAGGCTTTAAAAATTTGAAGAATTACGTACTAAAAAAGGTATTATTAGATAGTTAACTACTCCTTATACACCCCAACAAAATGGTGTAGCTGAAAGAAGGAATAGAACATTATTGGACATGACAAGATCAATGATGGTGAAGATAAATTTGTCTATCTCTTTATGGGGAGATGCATTATTGACTGAGGCCTACATATTGAACAAAGTGCCTTCTAAATTAGTGTCTTCCACTCCTTATGAACTTTGGACTGGTCATAAAACAAACCTGAATGATCTATGATCTTGGGATTGTACAATATATATTAAAGATCATTTTGGTGAGTTTGGTAAACTAAGTCTAAAAGAAAAGAAATATATCTTTATAAGGTAATCTTAACGCTCCAAAGGGTATGTGTTCCTTGATGAATTGGAGGATGGAAGTATTAATAAAATTGTATCACGAGATGTCAAATTTTTGGAAAATGATTTTTTCAAAATGGGTGAAAAAGATGAAGGTGAGCCTCTCTACGAAATGGATTCAAAAGACCAGGTAATTTCGTTAGACATACTTGATAGCGCAATGGATCAAGAAATGATTCTTGATCCAAGTGGGAGTTATGAATTCCAAAATCCAATAGAGGAATCTGAACTTCAATTATGTAAGAGTACAAGAAAAGGTATACTTAAACGATCTTAGGAGATCGAGGATTATATTTTCTTGGTATCTCCTACAGAATTGGATGAACCTAATTATGTAACTGAGGCTTTAACAAGCCCTAAAAGAGATGAATAGTTAAAAGTGATGAAAGAAGGATTAGAGTTCATGAAAACCAACAAAGTCAGATATCTAATTGACCTTACTAAGGAACGTAAAGCTATTGAGAATAAATGGATTCTCAAAATTAAATGCAAATCGTATGGGTCAATAGAAAGATACAAATCACGTTTGGGGGAAAAGGTTTTACTCAAGAAGTTGAAATAGATTATGAGAAAATATTTCACTAGTTGTGAAGTATACCTCTATACGATTACTTTTAGCTATTATTGCATGTTTCGATCTAGAATTACACCAAATGGATGTGGAAACCATTTTTTCAATGGAGAATTAAACGAGGAAATCTACATGGAACAACTAGTAGGTTTCATTATCAAAGGTCATGAAAAGAAAGTTTGTAAATTGAAAAGATCAATTTATGGCCTAAAGCAATCTTCAAGGCAGTGGTACCTGAGATTTCATAAGAAGGTGAGGTCATTTAATTTCACCATGATCGATGTAGACCATTGCATCTATGTGAAAAACTCCAATGAAAAATTTGTAATTCTTTCTCTTTATATAGATGATACTTTATTGCTGGAAATAATTTGAAGTATGTGAAAACTGTCAAGTCATTGCTTTCAAAATATTTGATATGAAAGATATGGGTGAAACAGACTATATATTGGGTGTTACGATTCAAAGAGATCATTCCAAGAAGTTTTTGAGTTTATCTCAAGAAACATATATAAAGAAAATAATGGAACACTTTCGAATGAATAGTTGCAAATTCATGGATACTCTTGTAGCAAGGGGCAAAACTTTAAGCCTTGAAATATGTGCAAAGACTGAAAAAAAGGAAGACATGTCCCGAGTTTCATATTTTAGTGCTGTCGAGAGTTTGATGTATGCTATGATGTGTACTCGCCCAGACATTTGTTATGTCATAAATTTGGTTAGTAGGTATCAATCTAATCTTGGAAGAGATCATTGGAAAACAGTAAAGAGAATATTTCGATACCTGAAGGGAAATGCAAATCATTCACTATGTTATAGTGGATCTGATTTATTCATAAGAGGTTATGTTGATTGGGCTGGTGACCGGAATGATAGAAAATCAACATCTAATTCTTCTTTCTTACTTAATGGTGGTGCTATTTCATGGAAAAGTAAGAAGCAAACTTGCACAACTCTTTCAACCATGGAATCTGAATTCATGGCTTGTGCGTCTGCTGTATAAGAAGTTCTTTGGTTAAAGAGATTCTGTAAGCATTTGAATACTGCAAAGAATTCTAAGGGTCCCATGTTTCTATATTGTGACAATCAAGTGGCTATCGCACACACGAAAGATCCTAAGTATCACTGTAAGACCAAACAGATCGACATCAAGTATAACTTTGTGAGAGACGTAGTATCAAGTAGAGAAATAACTCTGCAATATATTCCTACACGTGAAATGATAGCTGATCCTTTTACAAAGGTGATCTAGAGAGACTTATTTAAAAAACACGTTAAGGCTCTAAGTTTGCGTAGAATTTGATAATATTTTAGTATTGTAAAATAACTTGGTTGTTATAAAATTTTCATCTATATAATACTGTTGAATTTATGTTCAAATATCGTATGCATGTGATATTGTGTAGAAATAAAGTGTCTAACAAATCACGAGATTGGATCTCTCACACGAGCAATCGCCTCTTACGTTGAGGAAAGCGAAGAGGTGAGTTTCACCATCATATTATGACTTGTTTTATAAACCAAACAAGAGTCTCTCTAAGAAAATGAATTTGAGGTTCATTAAAGAGAAAAACTGGGGTTAAACATCTGGAGGTGTTTAGACCAAGGTCTGTACGATGTTGGATAATCAAAAGAATGAGACACATACACTAGTATAAGGTGAAAACATCGTAGCGCGTGTTTCATACCACGTGTGTCAAGCGATCAATGGTTCAATGAAAGAATGGTTTCCTGCTTCTTCATTGTGTGAGACCCTGAAAAGTTAAAATGACTTTTTAATGAAATACCCTTTGACTTTTTGCTGTTTCTTGAAGTTTCAATCGATGTTGCTAGTTTAGCATGTTACTAATAGTCACAAATTATTTGGCAATGAAGTGAATATCTAGGAAAGCAGTTCAATTGGAATAGATAGATTCGAGTAGAAAGGAAAGACAATTAATTTAATAATAATAAAACTTGTATACACAAGCTGGCTATTACACTAGCCATATTGGTATCGAGTGTAATTGTGTATATAAGGCTAAACATGAACTCGAGTTAACCTCTTTAAGAGGATGATGGATCGAATGAGTAACTGCTGGAGTAGTGAATGAAGTCTGGGGTATTGTGAGTAATAGTGTCCTTATATTTATAGTGAATTCTTTCCATATGTGATTGGATTCCTATGGAGGGCTTGTAAAACCATGAAGGCAAGCCTTGATGCTCACAGTCACACGAACTATTTGTCGTATGAATTGTGTGTCTGGTTGATGTCATATTGGCTTGAGTCTTGTCCACCATGTGTGAAGGGGGAGATGTAAGTTTTTATTTGGATCATGAGTCGACCATGTGGACCAACCCGATCTGATCCAATCTTACCCGATCCGATCCGGTTTTATTTAGTTTCTGAAAAAGAATTAAATAAATGGATAACGCTGTTTTTGAAAAGAAGAGAGGACAGTTAAAAATTTGTAACTGTTCAAACCTCTCCTTTTAATAGTATATTTCTCTCAAAAAAGGAAAGAGAACGTGGAAACGTGAGAAAGAAAGGAAAAATAGAGAAAAGCAAAAAGTTATCCCTTTTGCAAATATTCATTCGACACATTAACACTTAGTTTGTGAACAAGAACAATCTTTGTTACCTAGTGATTCAAAGAGGGATTTAGAGCAACTCGTTTTGATAGTGAAATCGATACCAACAACTTCAGCTGTAAGTATTAAGGTACACATCTTGTAATTGTTTTGCTCTTAAATTCTTTCATAGATAAATTAAATGAACGAATTAAATATTTGTACCATTTACTTTTAGTAGGTACGACAATTTAAGTAATTTAAAAAAGGTATATGTAAAATATAGCACTCCAAAAGGGCCTCCATATTTTTTTTACTATGAATGCATAGGTGTGAGACGATACAATTAGGGGTCCACAATGTAACATCCAAAAAATTTCTAAGCTAAGATCCGGATCATTCTTCATTCGCGTATAAGATCGTATTGGGTGATTCTTAAATTGTGCTTTGGTGTAAAGGTCAATCATTTAGCGTGGGAATAAATTTGGAGATGAATTAAGATCACAAGAATACCCTAGTACAAAGTTGAGTTGAAAGCTTCCTTAGTAATTAAGTTTTGATATAAAATTCTACTTGGGTCAACTTTACCTATCAAATAAAAGGTATTTGAGTCTTCTTTCCAACACCACCAGGTTTACATCAATTGGAATTTGGAGTAAAAAGGTATACCCATTTTACTGGACACTAACTTGCCACGCGCCAACCGCGCGGTCGAGGCGTTTTTCGCGTGGTTGTTTATTCCAGTCCGAGGCTGAGGTTTGCGGGTGGGACCAGGTATTGCCAGCTCAGTGCTGATTATTGGGCTGGGCCAAAGTGTTGTTCCAGCTCGAGGCTGACATTACCCGATTAGAGTCCGGTATTTCCAGCCCGTGGCTGATGATTGTGCTGGGCCCAGGTATTGTTCAGGCTCGAGGCTGACGTTACCTGGTTAGAGTTTGGTATTTCTAGCTCGTGAACGATGATTGGAAGGGCCAAGGTGTTATTTTTTTGGGTCCGGGACCCATGGGTGTTGAGGCTTTTGGAGTGGTGTTTTCCTTCGTTTCTGTAGAATAGCTCTTCTGTGATCTGTCGGGCTTATGGGGGTTCGTTCAGGTTTTTTTTTAAACTTGCACACGAGTGTGCCCAGTGGGTCTTATGGGGGGCTCAACTGGGTTTAGCTTAGTTCTTCTTGTTGCTTTTCACTTTCTTTTCTTTTGTTTTACATTGACCTCTGTTTGTGCTGATTCTATCTTGTCTGCCTATTTTTACCTTTCTTGCTAAGTCGGCCTATTATGCCTACTGGGTACCTGTTGTTTTGGTACTCATGCTATACTCTGCATATGTTTTTGTGATGCAGATCCGAGCACCAGTTATCATCGTTGAGATCGAGCCTGCAGCTTTTCTGTCCAGGAGACGAGGGTGAGCACATGACGTTCTGGGATTACCTGTCTCCTTCTGTATTTATATTTTTACTTGTCTTTTGTTTTTAAGACAGTTTGTTTCCGCGGTCCATTTTTGGGACTTTTACTCTTGTTTGTAGTTCTGTACTTGTGCCTTCCAAGTTTTGGGAGGTATCTTGTGTATATAGTTGGTTTCGCTTCCGCTTTCTCATGTGTTGTATTTGTTGCTTCCGCTTAGTTGAGGATTAGTTTCCACCCTTAGTCCCATTACTGTTCAGTTTTGGGATAGGGTTTGGCTGGCCTACTGGTGGGTTGGTAGGCGCCATCATGACTCGAAAAATCGGGTCGTGACAAATTACGTTTGCAATGATATTTAATTCGAAGAGCTTTATGGGAGTAAGAAGCCATGAGAGTTATTGGAAAACTCATCAGATACTAAAAACGCAAAATATTTATTACTCAATTAAAGAAGATAAAAAAGAATATACACACTTTAATTGAAAGTTGATTGGAGGAGGAAGTTGAAAAGGGCAGGTCAAAGGAAAATTGGTAGGGGCAAAGAAAGTTGGGGTCAAGCAATCTTATCGATATGAAGAAAATAAAAAGGGTTGCAAGGATAAAGTTAATAATGTTTCTTGGATTATGAAAGAGTATAGTCTTGACGAGAAGGTAATAAAGTCGTTAAGAAATCGAGGTTTAATGAAGCACAAGCATGTTATGTCACGACCCAATTTTCAGGTCATGATGACACCGACTACACCCCACCAGTAAGTAAGCCTAACCCGTAGCCCGGAGCCATAAACAATGAACTACCAAGCAGAAGCCAACAACAAGATGTAAGAGCTTAGAATCAAGCCCAGAAAGGATAATCAACAAAAACAATACAGGAACCATCCCAAGACCTGGCATCGGTTAGTAGTTGAGCATCTAATCCAATATAGGAGCACAAAACTTTCGCAAAAACAAGACAAGTGCAGGGTGTCTCTGAATTCAATATAAAGACTAAGCCTACCCAAAACAGATGGAAATCGGTAGCTCCAGATGCCAAGAGCTCACCCTAATCTCCTAAACCCCAAGCTGCTCCGTACGAATCCAAATCAATGGCGATAACTCAATTGCAATATACAGGGGGCAAAAGTGTAGTATGAGTACCAAAAATGGTACTCAATAGGCAATGGCCAACTGAGCTCAAAAGATAACTTAAGCATAAACAACAAGTAATAAGGAAAGCATAGCACAAGTAACTAAATAGGAGATACTAAAGTAGACAGGAAATAAAGAATAGAAACAAGAAACAAGGGGTAAGAAGCTGAGTCAAGAACATACCTGGATTGCAAGCCAACAACCTAATCGCAAGCAACTAAGATACCAAGTTAACTACCCAGTGTCACGAGGATCCACAACTACAATTCTAAAGTCAAAACTTACTAGGTAACAATAAAATTACAACAGAGAATAGAATATAGTCAAACTATAACCTAATCGGACCCCATAAGCCTAGAAGGTACAAACAATAAACATAACCCAACCGGCTCCCATAAATCGAAGGGTAAAAAAACAAACAAGTATACTGGTGATAGGCAATGCATATGAATGCAGGGTGAGCGGCAAAACCATCAGTACCCATCCAAACCTCTAACCAGAGGTAATAACCTCAAACCGTAAAACATCAGCCTCAGACTGGGAATAACGGCCTTGAACCATCAACATCAGCCTCGGACTAGAGATAATAGCCTCAAACTGTGAGTAACTAATAATGGGGTCACCTACTCAGCCAGTAAACTCTCAAGGGTGCCAGCAAGACCAAAAGCATGCAAGAAAGGGTGTCGATGCGCCGACTGGTCAAGTAAAATCTGAGCACATCCCAGATGCCTCTAGTATCTCAAGTAGAAAAAGGAGCACGTCCCTGACATCTCAGAATCTCAAAAATCAAAAAGTCAAGTGATCCAGGTGGTACGACTCCTCTTAAAACCAGTTTAGAATAAAAATCAAGTAAAAATACTGTTTCAACATGAACGATAAATATGCCAATGCATGGGCCGAGATCGTACCACAAAAGGGACGAGTGAAAACACAACTCTGCATTCGAGAAAAAGACTAAGAAAAAGAGAGAAAGCAACCAAAAAGGACTACCACAACTAAAGAAGGTTAACCATCCAACACACAACTTCGAGAATTAGCAATCTCCCAACCACTACTCAAAAGGGACAGCTCACAACTAAGCCAACTAAGCCCTATAACACACAAAACTCAAATTAGAAAAAGCTGGTCTAGCCACTTATCAAACAAGGATCGGCAGCACAACAAAAGCACACAACAAGGGTGGTAAAAAGGACTATCATGGCAAAGGCACGGGGAGCTACCCATCCTCTACTCCTAATGGAAGCAACAGAGCCTAGTCGATCCACTACTAAAAGAAATCAACAACAGGGGCAAAACGCATACACAATCCTCAAATCAAACTGCAACAACAAGACATCGATATATAATAAGCCAAAAAAACCCAAATGGGCATGAAAACCCCAAATCACACAAAATAAGAACAAATAGAATAAACCACAAAATCGCATCCAAAGAAGGGATACCTGAAGCCTTGGCCTTTGACCGGCCTACAAAAGCATAGAACGGACTGCATCCGACCTCAACCTGAACACCTAATATAGTAATGGAAACACCCAATGCATCCCTTCTATCCGAATGAGTCGATAACCCATAAGACTAATCTTGATGAATACCTATCATCATGGTCCCATGCTGGGGACAAGCTGTAGGATGATGAACAAGCTCCCCACAGGTACAACTAAGTCCGACCACTCCAGCCTGGGGATTATTAGATGTATGCAATACTTGGAAAAATAACTCCCACTTGGGGCACTCTCTAGACCAGTGGCGCAACTTTCCATAACCATAAAAACCTCTATAGCGCGAAGCCTGATGCAAAGAACACGGTGATCTACCCTGTCTACCTCTGCCAGACTCAGAACCACCCCTAGCAAACTGCACTGGGCCTTGCGATAATCTCTAGCATAGTGTCCTATCTCGCCACACCAATGGCAACCATTACCGAGAGCCATTTCTTGCAAAGACCCAACTGGAGTAACATGAGACCCAACACCCGAAGGCCCAGAATTAGCAACACGAGAAGTCTGGCCTAAACTCTGCCTGCCACCATCACCACAAACTACCTCATAACCCCTTGGAACCTAAGATGCTTCCTCTATAGGTCTGATAGGTCGAAAAGAAAGATGTCCCTCCCTGAATGATACTCACCTCAAAATGGAATTCTGTCACCGTTGTACTGATGGCAAAGTCTCTTACCACGATCACTGTAAGTCTCAACGCATGCTTGCTCCACAGCCCTCACATGGATCGCAACAAGGGGAAAGGTAGACCCTGCTGATATTAGATGCTCCGATGCTAACCAGAGAGGCAAAGCCAACCCTCCAATCAATCCCTAACTCACCTCCTGACCTGAAGGGAGCAATGTTGGGTTATGCCCTTCCCACTCTAGAAATCCCAACACATAGTCATAAATGAATGATGGACCCTGCTGGGGACCAATCAACCCAACTCTTCTCTGAGGAGCACTCACTGCACCTACCTGAGGCGTACACTCGGAGGAGCTCGGATCTCCTAACACTCAACACCGAGGAACTGAGGTAGACAAAGACCCTGCCAAATTTTGGGATTCCCCTTGACTCTTTGAATGCTAAGGAATGCCTCTGACCTCAAGGTCCATGCCTCATTGAGGCCTTCGCCCGATCACGTGCTGAAACTCTAGTAGAATATGCTGATACTCCATCCACGTCCATCGAATTCTTCGTGCTATCCATCAAGGAGAGAGTAGATTCCAAAGAAGTAGTTTTAGAGGTTACTCAAAGTGAAAACACATGATAAGAATGAAAAACAAAATTTCCTAAGAATGCCCTATAACCTCCCGAAGATAGGATACAGACGTCTCCGCACCGATCCACAAGACTCTACCAGGCATTTGCTCTCATACCAATGATGCCAGCCAACCTAGAGCTCTAATACTAAACTGTCACAATCCGATTTCTCAGATCATGATGACACCTACTACACCCCACCAGCAGGTAACCCGTAGCTCGGAGCCATAGGCAACGAACTACCAAGTAGAAGCCAACAACAAGAAGTAAGAGCTTAGAATCAAGCATAGAAAGGATAATCAACAAAAATAATAAAGGAACCATCCCAAGACCTGGCATAGGTTAGTAGTTTAACATCTAATCCAAAATAGGAGTACAAGGCTTTCACAAAAACAAGACAAGTACATGCTTTCTCTGAATACAATATAAAGACTAACCAAACCCAAAACAGATGGAAACCGGTAGCTCCAGATGCCAGGAGCTGACCCTAATCTCTGAAACCCCAAGCTGCTCCGCATGACTCCAAATCAATGGAGATAACTCAACTGCAATCTACAGGCGGTAGAAGTGTAGTATGAGTACCAAAAACGGTACTCAGTAGGCAACGACCTACTGAGCTCAAAAGATAACACAAGCATAAACAATAAGTAATAAGGAAATCATAGCACAAGTAACTAAATAGGAGATACTAAAGTAGATAGGAAAAAAAGAATAGAAACAAGAAACAAGGGTAAGAAGCTGAGTCAAGAACGTACCTAGATTGCAAGACAACAACCTAATCGCAAGAAACTAAGATACCAAGTCAACTACCCAGTGTCAGGAGGACCCACAACTACAATTCTAAAGTCAAAACCTACTAGGTAACATTAAAACAACAATAGAGAATATAATATAGTCAAACAATAACCTAACCGGACCCCATAAGCCCGGAAGGTACAGACAATAAACATAACCCAACTGGCCCCATAAACCAGAGGGTACAAACAACAAACAAGTATACTTGTGATAGGCAATGCATATGAATGCAGGGTGTGCAGAAGAACTATCAGTAACTATCTAAACCTCTAACCAGAGGTAACGGTCTTGAACCGTAAAGCATCAGCCTCAGACTAGGAATAACAATCTTGAACCGTCAACATCAGCCTCAGATTGGAGATAACGGCCTCGAACTGTGAGCATCGACCTTGAATCGGAAGTAACAGCCTCGAATCGTGAGTAACCAATAATGGGGTCGCCTACCCAGCCATTAAACTCCAGGGGCACCAGCAAGACCAAAAGCATGCAAGAAAGGGCGTCGATGCGCCGACTAGTCAAGTAAAAACTGAGCATATCCCAGATGCCTGTAATATCTCAAATAAAAAAAGGAGCACGTCCATGACGCCTCGTAATCTAAAATATTAGTAAAGTCAAGTGATCCAGGTGGTACGAATCCCATTAAAACCAATTTAGAATATAAAAATGAGTAAAAATAGTATTTCAACATGAACGAAAAATATGCCAATGCATGGGCCGAGATCGTACCACAAAATCCGTGAGAATGAGCAAATAATGGAATGTGTTGCACCTAATTACACACGCAAGTTTACGTGGTCGTGCAAGTAATATAGTGGCTCTAAAAGAGCCAGATTATCAAACCCAAAGGACTTGTCGATTAACTATTTTACTAAATTATCACTTTGTAGCTATCGTTGATTACCTTTTTCACTCAACCATCCCTTTTTTTCTTCAGATTTACCAATCATAATAAGTCTATGTTATAATGCTCAAGGAAGCAAGGTGCAAAAATTAGGGATTCAACAAAATCGTTGAGGGTAAAGTATGGCTACCAACAAAAGACTACAGACTCAAAAGGGCTAACAAGTGATATAATATCTGAAAAGGTTAAAATTTACAAGACAAATAAAAAAAAGCCTGTTATCATCTTCTAAACAAAGCAAGACTTTTTTATTTTGCTTCAATAACATGCAGGGTAAGTTCTAGACTAAGATGCAATCATGGAATAAACAAATTCTCACCACACATGGCACAAGTATAAATCAAAATGGATAAATTCCACTTCTAAGAGAGTTTGGATCATAACAAACTACAAAATAAAATAAGCTATTTACAAAGTTACAACCATGAGCCTTGGTGTCAAAGAGTCTGCAATTTCATTAGCAATCAAGCATTCAAAAGAAAGTACTATTCAAAATTAGGCCTAAATAGCAAGTATCAAACAAGTCAAACGGGTCTTTTCTTTTCTTTCAAAAATAAAAAATAAAAACAAAAAGAAAAAATTTACTCCCTAAAACATAATCGGTTCAAAGGGACTATCCTCAGGAAAAGAACCAAAAACAAAAGCTGAGGAACCCATCCTAAAAAGAAGCTATGTCCCCAAAGCATCAATTAAAATTTAAAACAAGGGTCAGGAAAACTCCCTGAGGCCTCTTGGCCTAGCTCGTAGCATGTTCTCTTAATTTTCATCAAGGGTCGTACGCACCCCACACTTAAGCTCAAACGTGCTCCTTTGATTCAAATTCTTGGGTACTCAGACTTCCCTTAGTCTGCAAAAACAAGACCAAAAGAAAAGAAGTGACACTATAAAAAAATAAAATAAGAAGCTACACTACAATTTGGGTTGCCTCCCAATAAGCGCCCGATTTAACGTCGCGGCACGACATAAGTAAGTTCACCACTTTTTCTTTCCACTTTGAACTTATGAATTGTACCCCTAACTTTGCATTAACTTTTCTGCTCCTCTCAAGGGGCGGTGGTATAAAGATAAAGGAACCAAGTAATATATGTCACATCTTGCACTTCTTGGCCCTTATGTGAGGAATGTCATTTTGTCTACATGAACTAGAAAACTTTAGGACGTAGAGGCCTTGTTCCTCATTTAGACACTTCTCTATTAATTCAGATGACCCAAATTTGATGTCATCATCCAAGCATAATGTAGAAAAATGTTTAGAATGAGGTCCAATATGCCTCAACTCTAAAGCAACATTATTTACAATATTCTAACTTTTGTACTTCTCAACACCGATATCAAGGAATAAGGTGTAGTTGAATGATTGGTATTCCTTTTTTAGCTCCACTAGTTGGTTATCATCCACGACAATCGGTGATTGGGTATCAGACGCCTCAATCTTTTTGTTCAAGTGAGCCTCCAAGTCATGAATATCTGAACCAAATTGATCTATTTTTTGTGTGAGCTCAACTCTTACTTCTATCAGTTGGGTTGTCATGTATGTTAGACCATCACAGATAGACTCTTGAAAATTGAGACGTTGAGCTTGTTCCTGTTGCCAAGATTGACTCACTATCTCTATTTCTTCACAACTTTCTCCTTTTAGGGATTCAATATCTTCCTTTAACTAAGTATTAGCTAGGTCTGTAATTTGTAATTGATAAGAACCAAGCTTAGCTTGCAGTTCCATGATTTTTTATTGCTCTTCCACGCATTCAAATATTTGTTCCGTGATTTTTAAATTAATTTTGTCCAGCATGTCCTTACATTCCATAAATAAATTCACATTGCGAGCATCTTGTTTTGCATTCTACACTTCATCACCCCGCCAATATCACAAATAATCGAAGAATCATAATAGGGGTTCGGGGGAAGGGCATAAGAGTAAGGACAACCGTTCCAATGAACATATTGACCACTACATATATGACATATGGGACACTCGATATCCAAGTGGTGTTTATTACAATAATTATAAGGATATTTATAAGAATACTCCTCACTCAACCACCATTTATCCCAATCATCCATACCAATAAGAGTACCAAATTATTCAAAGGAAAAAAATTAATTATTCAGAAAAAAGCTAATTAAAAAAAGAAAAAAGAAAAATTTAAATAAATAAAAAGAAAATGTATAATATAGAAGAATAGTTAATTTCTAAGTCCCTGACAGCGGCGCCAAAAACTTGTTGCTCCCAATTGCTCACGTAGCTGTACGTGGTCGCACATGTAATATAGTGGCTCTAAAAGAGCCTAATTATCGAACCCAAAGGACTTGTCGATTAACTATTTTACTAAATTATACTAGTCTAATTATTTATTCAAGAGTGTCAAAAGAAATAAAGATGCAAAAATTAAATAAAAAGATTAACTTACAATGATTTGGGCAATTCCAGGGCTGCAGCATGCTTAAGGTTTCATGTATCACATCTCATACATGAAATAACTAAGGTTATCAAATTACTGATTTACAGGGTTGATTTTATGATCATTGTCTCTCGACCTCTAATCGCCTACTCCAATTACCTGTCTAACTACATCGTTGAGCAGGGATTTGCAGGCTCAATTGGCGAGTATTTATATTTCATCCTGTTTCGTAACCAAGCTTGGTGTTCGTCCGGATGTCAATCCTAAACACTAATCCAATCAAGTGATATGCAAGATAGATCCAACTCTTTGTATTCTTGGGTCTATCTACCTCTTCGTCTCCCGAGTCCAAGAATAGATAATATATTTATCTCTATGATGGCCAATCATGAAATACTAAAACAAGAATACAAAAGTAATTTAAGCGATAACCAATATTAATTCAAAACAATCAATTGTTCAACAATAACCCGTAGTCGCAGCCCCAAAACAAGGGTCTTTAGCTACTAATGCCTAAGAAAAGAAGAAGAAAAGAACCCTAAAAAGTATTGAATTTGCCCTACACAGTATATTGTTTTCTAATAATGATTTGGGCTTTTTATAGAGGTAGAAAATCCTAAATAAAATAACCGAATCCAAAACAAATTAGGAACCCAAAACCAAAAGGAATTGGGTTCCTGCGTGAAACAGTACGTTGTAACCGACTTGAGTAAGTTGGAGATGTTCAATTTGTGCCACGTGGCAACAAGACAATCATCAATCAGTTCGCTTCTTTCAATTATGCTTATACTTGAATATTTATAAATATTAATATAATATTCAATTTAATCTATTGACCTGTCTGCTTGATTTCCTTCTATAATCTTCTATTCTTAATTCATTTTAGCTCCAAACTTCTTCATCTTTACACCAATTTACTCCTACAAATAAAATACACTATTAACCACAATCCATAAAATTCATGCTCAAAAATGAAAAATACAAATAATAGATGTGAGGAAAATAATGATTAAAAATATATATATTTTTTGCCTCACATCAACACCCACGCTTAAACTTTTGCTCGTCCTTGAGCAAGCATTAAAGCTCATCTCAAAAAATCATACTAGGAATGCCATCACTTTGGTTGATACAAACAATTAGGCCATATAGAAATTTCAAATCATGAAGTACAATTCTCGATCATTATGCAAGATATACAAATAAAAAACAAACCTCTAACTTCCTAACCTCAAGGAAAGACTTTGAACTCATCAAATTTAAGCTTGTTCATCTATTTTCGTCAAAGAAAGTTAGTAAAATCACCAATCTATCATGAAACAAGTGCACTCACAAGAAGAAATAGTCCATACTCAATTCAAAAGATTGAATATAAATTAAGGACTTATCATCAAAGAACAACTCTCACACTCAAATAAAATTCACATGTATGCACAAAGAACCATAGGCTTGCCCATTATGAACATCTCCACTAATTAAGCATGCTTGAATAGTCAAATAAGACTTTAATGGGTTGTAATGTAGGTTAGGGGATGGGTAGAAAAACTATATAATAGTGACTTATACTTCTCTAAGCACTTTGCACTTTAGACTTCATCACCCATTATTTTCTTCTCTTTTTTTTTTCAGCCATCTTTTCAACAATTATTTCACAAGTAATTCTCATTATCTCAAGAATGCTTCAATCATTTTTTTAATTATTTTTTTCAAATGATTTTTTCTTTTTCTCCCCTTTTTTTTTCATGTCACATTCTTTCAAAGAGGTTTTTTTTTTTATCACTTTGTAGCTATCTTTGATTACCTTTTTCACTCAACCATCCCTTTTTTTCTTCAGATTAACCAATCATAATAAGTCTATGCTACAATGCTCAAGGAAACAAGGTGCAAAAACTAGGGATTCAACAAAATCATTAAGGGCAAAATATGGCTACCTACAAAAGGCTACAAACTCAAAAGGTCTAACTAGATATATAATATCTGAAAAGGCTAAAATTTACAAGAAAAATCAAAGAAAGCCTATTATCATCTCCTAAATAAAGCAACACTTTTTATTTTGCTTCAATAAATTGCAGGGCAAGTTCTAGACTTAGATGCAACCATGGAATAAACAAATTCTCACCACACATGGCACAAGTATCAATCATGATGAATCAATTCCACTTCTAAGAGAGTTAGGATCATAACAAACTACAAAATAAAATAAGCTATTTACAAAGTCACAACCATGAGCCTTGGTATCAAAGAGTCTGCAATTTCATTAACAATCAAGCATTCCAAAGAAAGTACTACTCCTAATTAGGCCTAAATCGCAAGTATCAAACAAGTTAAAGGGTCTTTTCTTTTCTCTCAAAAAAAATAAAAACAAAAAGAAAAAAATTACTCCCTAAAAGATAATCGGTTCAAAGGGACTATCCTTAGGAAAAGAACCGAAAACAAAAGTCGAGGAACCCATATTAAAAAAAGAAAAAGACTCAATAAAACAGTAAAAACTAGGAATTCATTCCTCTAACCCACACTTAAAAAGATGCTATGTTCCCAAAGCATCAACTAAAATTTAAAACAAGAGTTAGGAAAACTCCCTGAGGCCTCTAGGCCTAGCTCGTAGTATATTCTCTTAATTTTCATCAAGGGTCGTACGCACCCCACACTTAAGCTCAAACGTGCTCCTTTGCTTCAAATGCTTGGGTATTCAGACTTCCCCTAATCTGCAAAAACAAGACCAAAAGAAAAAAAAAGTGACACTATAAGAAAATAAAATAAGAAGCTACACTACAAATTGGGTTGCCTCCCAATAAGCGCCTGATTTAATGTCGCGGCACGACACAAGTAAGTTCACCACTTTTTATTTCCACTTTGAACTTATGAATTACACCCTTAACTTTGCATCAACTTTTCTACTCCTCTCAAGGGGCGATGGTATAAAGATAAAGAAACCAAGTAATATATGTCGCATCTTGCACTTCTTGGCCCTTATGTGAGGAATGTCATTTTGTCTACGTGGACTAGAAAACTTTAGGATGTAGGGGCTTTGTTCCTCATCTATACACTTCTCTATTAGTTCAGATGACTCGAATTTCATGTTTTCATCCAAGCATAATGTAGAAAAATATTTATAATGAGGTCCAATATGCCTCAAATCTATAGGAACATTATTTACAACATTCTCACTTTTGTGCTCCTTCTCAACATCGATATTAAGGAATAAGGTGTAGTTGAATGGTTGAAATTCCTCTTTTTGCTCCACTAGTTGGTCATCATCCACAAGAATTGGTGATTGGGCATCAGATGCCTCAATTTTTTTGTTCAAGTGAGCCTCCAAGTCTTGAATATCTGAACCAAATTGATCTATTTCTTGTGTGAGCTCAACTCTTCCTTCTATCAGTTGGGTTTTCATGTATGTTAGACCATCACAGATAGACTACTGAAACTTGAGCTTCTTCCTGTAGCCAAGATTGACTCACTATCTCTTATTCTTCACAACTTTCTCCTCGTAGGGATTCAATATCTTCCTTTAATTGAGTATTAGTTAGGTCTGTAATTTGCAATTGATAAGCGTCAAGCTTAGCTTGTGGTTCCATAATTTTTGATTGCTCTTCCACGCATTCAAATATTTGTTTCGTGATTTTTAAATTAACTTTGTCCAGCATGTCCTTACATTCCATAAATGAATTTACATTGCGAGCCTCTTGTTTTGCATTCTCCATTTCATCACTTCATCCAACATCACAAATAACCGAAGAATCATAATAGGGGTTCGATGGAAGGGCATAAGAGTTAGGACAACCGTTCCAATGAACATATTGACCACCACCTATATGACATATAGGAGACTCGATATCCAAGTGATGTCTATTACAATAATTACAAGGATATTTATAAGAATACTTCTCACTCAACCACTATTTATCCCAATCATCCATACCAATAAGAGTACCAAATTATTCAAAGGAAAACAATTAATTGTTCAGAAGAAAAAACTAATTAAAAAGAGAAAAAAAGAAAAGTATAACCTAGAAGAATAGTTAATTTCTAAGTCCTCGGCAGCGGCGCCAAAAATTTGTTGCTTCCAATTGCACACGCAACTGTACGTGGTTGCGTAAGTAATATAGTGGCTCTAAAAGATCAGGATTATCGAACCCAAAGAACTTGTTGATTAACTATTTTACTAAATTATACTAGTCAAATTATTTATTCAAGAGTGTCAAAAGAAATAAAAGAATGCAAAAATTAAGTACAAAGATTAACTTAAAATGATTTAGGCAATTTCAGGGCTGCAGCATGCTTAAGGTTTCATGTATCACATCTCATGCATGAATTAACTAATGTTATCAAATTACTGATTAACAAGGTTGATTTTATGATCATGGTCTCCCGACCTCTAATCACCTACTTCAATTGACTGTCTAACTACATCGTTGAGAGGGGATCGACAGGCTCAATTGGAGAGCATTTATATTTCATCCTGTTTCGTAACCAAGCTTGGTGTTTGTCTGGGTGTCAATCCTAAACACGAATATAATCAAGTGATATGCGAGATCGATCAAGCTCTTTGTATTCTTTAGTCTATTTACCTCTTCGTCTCCCGAGTTCAAGAATAGACAATATATTTATCTCTATGGTGGCCAATCATGAAATACTAAAACAAGAATACAAAAGTAATTTAAGCGATAACCAATATTAATTCAAAACAATCGATTGTTCAACAATTACCCGTAGTCGCAGCCCCAAAACAAGGGTCTTTAGCTACTAATGTCTAAGAAAAGAACCCTAAAAAGTATTGAATTTGCCCTACATAGTATATTGTTTTCTAATAATTATCGGGCTTTATATAGAGGTAGAAATTTCTAAATAAAATAACTGAGTCCAAAACAAATTAGGAACCCAAAACCAAAAGGAATTGGGTTCCTGCGTGAAACAGTACGTTGTAACCGACTTGAGTAAGTTGGAGATGTTCAATTTGTGCCACGTGGCAACAAGACAATCATCAATCAGTTCGCTTCTTTCAATTATGCTTATACTTGAATATTTATAAATATTAATATAATATTCAATTTAATCTATTGACCTGTCTGCTTAATTTCTTTCTATAATCTTCTATTCTTAATTCATTTTAGCTCCAAACTTCTTCATCTTTACACCAATTTACTCCTACAAATAAAATACACTATTAAGAACAATCCATAAAATTCATGCTCAAAAAGGACAAATACAAATAATAAATATGAGGCAAATAATAATTAAAAATATATATTTTTGGCCTCACGTCAACACCCCACACTTAAACTTTTGCACGTCCTCGAGCAAACATGAAAGCTCATCTCAAAAAATCATACTAGGAATGCCATCACTTTGGTTATTACAAAAAATTAGGCCATATAAAAATTTCAAAACATCAAGTACAATTCTCGATAATTATGCAAGATATACAAATAAACAACAAACCTCTAATTTCCTAACCTCAAGGAAAGACTTTGAACTCATCAAATTTAAAGTTTGTTCAACTATTCTCGTCAAAGAAAGTTAATAAAATCACCAATCTATCATGAAACAAGTGCCCTCACAAGAAGAAATAGTCCACACACTCAATTCAAAATATTGAATATAAATTAAGGACTTAGCATCAAAGAACAACTCTCACACTCACAAATAAAATTCACTTGTATTCACAAAGAACCATAGGCTTGCCCATTATGTACATCTCCAGTAATTAAGCATGCTTGAATAGAATCAAATAAGATTTTAATGAGTTGTAATGTAGGTTAGACGACGGATAGGAAAACTATAAAATAGTGACTTACACTTCTCTAAGCACTTTGCACTGTTAGACTTTATCACCCATTATTTTTATTTTTTTCAGCCCTCTCTTCAACAATTATTTCACAAGTAATTCTCATCATCTCAAGAATGCTTCAATCATTTTTTAATTATTTTTTTCAAATGATTTTTTTTCTTTTCCATGTCACATTCTTTCGAAGAGGACTTTTTCATCACTGTAGCTATCACTGATTACCTTTTTAACTCAACCATCCCTTTTTTACTTCAGATTTACCAATCATAATAAGTCTATGTTACAGTGCTCAAGGAAGCAAGGTGTAAAAACTAGGGATTCAACAAAATCATTAAGGGCAAAATATTGTGAAGAGCAAGGGAACCAAATGGAGAATATTGATTCTAGATATGGTGATCAACTTCCTCTGCTGATGGTCACGTGTCCAATGGATCAAGAAAGTAGTGCTATGATGAATGAAGGAAATATTAATGCTGAATTAGTTGTTCCTGATCAGTTGTCAACATATCATGAAGAGCAAGGGCAAAATGGTGAAGAGACAACAACTAGTGTATACAATCATCATCAGATTATCATGTTGAGCCAACATCAACTGTTGTTTTAAGCAACAAGGAATGGTTCTTAATGAGTGGATTAGTTAATTTTCCTGATGTTTTGATAGCAGACGTGAATAGGGCATCTGAGTGGTTGGTGTCTGACTAGGAAGCAGTAGTTGACATTAGTTTTAGTATGTTTTGTATAATCTGCTTGTTGTTAAAATATAGAGAGTCACTAGTTTTAATTACACGGATATGTAGATGAAATTCTTTCATATAATCAAGTCAATAAATATGCTTTTATATCTTACTCTCTACTTATCTAATTGCTAGTACTGTTCAGGTCAAAGTTAGAAAAGAAACTTAAATTTCTTGTTTGTAATGGTCATTTTGCTACTGTGAAAATTATTTAGTTATACAAGTCATTTTTAAGCTAAGAAGAAGATGCCTGACAATATACTTATGTTGATTAATTGTGAAAGATTATGATAATCTACTAGTATGTATATATATAGAGAGGGGATTCACATTTCAATAAAAATTAATAAAATAATTAAAATGAGCATTTTTTTTTTAAAAATAGTTTAAAATAAAAATCACATTTCAACAAAATATAATGAAAAAAACATTTAAATTGGTCGGGTGACTTTCTTAGTAAATGTAATGACCCATTAGTCAGTTTTGAACATTAATAGAACTGTTTTGACTCTCTCCGAAAAATTTTAATAGAAATTTTAGACTATTCATTTAACTAAGATAATTTAGTTGACGAATATTTATTATATAATTAATTTAGTTGGTGGTTAATGGGCCAAGTCCATAATTTATTTAATATTCCATGCCCGTTACCCATATATTAGAGTAAGTTAGAAGGGTTTAATATTTTTTTTAGATCACAAATTGAGGGAATACAAAAATATAGAAGAACACGTAAGAGAAGAAAACAGCTGCTCAGGTAACACGAATTCTCATCCAAACTTCTACTTTAAAGGTTGAATGACATGAATCTGTTTATTATGTTGTTGTTGATGGAAAATAAAAATTTGAAAAGTAAAATGGGTTGCTACTGCAACCTATGGTAATTGTAAATTTTTTTGATGAGTTAAACTTATGCCTAATAATGAAAAAATCATTTGAGGGAAAATTTTAGTCCAATCAGTGGTTAATAATTGCTGGGGAATAAATTATAGGGTATAGGGTGTATGGAATTGAGCTTTGTAAATTGTTGTTTCTCCATAAATCGATATGTTATGCTCGAGTGTTTCTCCAGATCTTTCCTTATTATTATAATATTATAATTAAAGTTTTGATATATTAAGAGTTATATTACGTGTATTGTATTAGGTGATATCATTAGATTTTTAATATTTGGAGGAATTAAGACTTAACCCTAGGCTTGAAATTTTAGGAAAATATGAAATTTGGCATACTAGTTAGCATCAAGATTTAGGAACTTGATTATAGATTTGAATGAGTTTTAGGTCTAGACTCTACATATAGTAATATGAGTGTTTATGGGCTCGGTTACTTACGAATTATGCCTATTTGATAGATGGGAAACGTTTGGAAGCTTCACGAAAGGAAAAGGTGAAATCTTGAGGAATTGTGACATGTGTTCGACATTCGATGTATGTTAAGACTTCCTAGTCTTCGTTGAGGGACGTTTTCTAATTAAAGATTAAAAAATAGAATAGAAAATGAGTAAGGGCGAAAGATGGGGGTCTCGTATCAATAGTGTGACGGGCATTGGTACGAGTACTGGTGTTATTAAAGGGAAAGTTTATTACTATAATATGATAGATAGTAATTCATGAATGCCAAATCATATGGGCATTAGCTGATGTATTAGTGACTTGGTTTCTTTTGTGTGATTGCATTTCTTTATTGAACCCGTATATGTGTGATAATTGAGGTGATTATACGTCATAGCGACAGTTGATATATTGAGATGCTTCATCATCCGTTTTTATTTATATCATATTGTGCACATGCATTGACATGAAATTGAGTATGAATAAAGGTCTTAACACGTGGAGATCGTCTGTGTTGAGATCGAGTTATGATTATAAGTTGGGTACGTGGAGAACGTCTGTGCTGGGATTGGTTATGATTATAAGTTGGGCACATGGAGATCGTCCATACTGGGATTGTTTGATTTTAAGATAGTGCATTGAGATCGTCCACACACACACGTGGAGATCATTTGTGTCAGTATATGGACCTCGCGAGTCCCCCATGGGTCACAAACTCTCGATGTATTTTTGAGAAGTATCATGTATATACGGTTGAGAGAGTACTTGGCATCTGAGGCATATCATTTCATGATGTTGCATTGCATTGTATTGCATATCATTACATTCTTTATTCTTATTTGATTATGTGCTTATTTGGTGGTTGAACATTATGCGACATTTGATTATCCCTATTTGATGAAACTTAACTGATAAGTATAATGTAGACTTGTATAATTAAAGGATAATTTTCTTATATACTTTTGTCACTACTTTTTCATTGTCGGTCTATGAGATATACTGGGTACATGTGATTTCATACTCATACTACACTTGCTGCACTCTTTTGTGGTGCAGATTGGATTTCAAATTTGAGCGCATTTCTTGGAGCTTTGAGTCCGAGTTTGGATCATCTTGGAGTTGTGGTGAGCTGCTTGGATATTATGCGGCCCACACCTTCATCTATCTCTATTTATTAGGTTATTTTGGTATTCTGAAAGGATATTTCTTATGTCTAGACTTGTCATATAGTTTCATACTTGTATCGACTTTTAGAAGCTCTTGTATACTAAATCTTGGGGTGGTATTTCAGTTTTTCGCATTTTTAAAAAAAGACATGGTATTTAAGATATTTGCTTGCTACTTACTTTTCCATATTTTTAGTTGAATTGGTTAACTTCTTGGGTTTGCTTACCTATCGGTTGGGAACATAGGTGCCATCACGACTAGTGATTTTGGGTCGTGACAATTAAATATCAATAATTGAGTGGCTTTCTAAGAAAAATATCACTAATTGAGTGACTTTTGAGTTATAAAATAAAGTTGAGTGACTTTTTGTGAAAATAACTCTTAGTTGAGTGACTTTCTGTTAAAAAATCCTTGGTTGAGTTTCTTTGAGGTTATAAAAGAAAGTTGAGTGACTTTATGTGTAAAGAGCTATTAGTTGAGTGACCATCTAATAGTTATTGTATGAGAGCATTCTTAACTTTTAACAAGTGTTTTACTATTTGGTTCTTTTCTTTCTTTTTTTAACACTGTTTTTGTTGGGATAAGTTTAGAGACCTCTCTCGAGCTTTTGCTCTATAATACTCATTTCTCCTATGTTTTATGATATTTCATCTACCTCCTTATTTTGATTTTTTTGTAACTATTCTTTAAATCTATTTAAAATAAATATAACTTAATTATAATTTGACAAATTTATCTCTCTTTATTAATTTCTTTATATTGGTGGAAATGAGAATTTTGGGAAAAATCCCTAATTTGGGTTCTTTTCAAGTAAATTTTACTCATCGTGATCGCGAGCCACTAATTATCGCAATCGCAAAAGGCACAAAAATTAATATATCGCGATCGTGAGGCCCTTGTATCTCAAAGACTGGGGAAAAGGAGGACTCATCGTGAATGTGAGCCTATGGGCCGCGATCTCGAAGGTCACGAAGATGACAAATCACGATCGCCAGACTGAGGGTCTCGATCACGAAGGTAAAAAATGAACTACACCAAAAACTAAAAATTAGCAACTCAAACTCAATAAAAAGCCTCCGGATGGATCCTTGGAAATCGTTCGGTGTCCGATAAAAATAAACGGGCCATGCTACCCACTAAAATCAACATTCCGAACTCAATGTAATTATTGGATTTATGAAAAGAGTTCAAATTATGAAATTACCCTCCTCGATCACTCTTAAGGCTTAAAACTCCACTTCTCACCCAAACGCTCAAAACTCAACCTAAGGCCTCAAAAACATTACCAATCATCCAACTAGCTCAAATTCGATGTTCCAGATGCGATGGAATTGACGGAAATCCCATCTGACGCTTGGAACTCAAAATTTTGACCAAAGTCAACCCTATCAAGAATTCTCAATTCAAGAGGGGTCAAATCACCAAAAGCACACCCGATCGCATGTGGGACAGTACCAACCATACCTGAAACACAAATAAGTATGAATATGCTAAGGGGATGGGTAAAATGATCATTTTCACAATTAAAGCATTCACAAGAAATGGGACATTACACTATAAACCACTAAAACACGCGTTCATTCTCGAACGAAAAGCCAAATAAGATACCTGAAGGACTGAAAAGCTGAGGGTATCTACAATGCATGTCGGACTCCGCCTCCCACATCGCCTCCTCAATAAGTCCGTGTCTCCGGTGCACCTTCATTGACGTCTCCACCACATCTTCAATGAGTGAATATGTTTGGATCTTAACTGCCTAGTCTGCCTATGCAAGATAACAATCTGCTCCTCCTCAAAGGACATATTTTGATCCAAGGCAACAAAATCCCACTGAATCACATGTGAATCATCATGGCGATATCATTTAAGCATCGAGACATGAAACATGGGGTGGACCGCTTAAAGGCTCGAAGGTAAAGCCAACCAATAGGCTACCTCTCCACACTTTCCCAAAATCACAAAAGGTTCAATGAACAGAGGACTGAGTTTCCCTTTCTTTTCAAACCTCATCACACCCTTGATGGGTGAACCTTAAGCAAAACCTGATCACCAATAGCAAAGGACACATCCCGAGCACTCCTAGCAACATAACTCATTTTTCTACTCTGTAAGGTCACCAGGCGCTGCTGAATTAACTTCACTCTATCCATGAAGTCTCTCAATAAATCAGTACCTCAAGGTTGAACTCCAAATGAATCAAACCAACCAATGGGAGATCTACACCTCCTCCCATACAAAGCCTCGAACTGTGCTATCTGAATGCTGAAATGGTAACTATTGTTATAAGAAAAATCCGCAAGAGGTAGGGATTGGTCCCAATGACCACTAAAGTTCATGAAAGAAGCCCGAAGCATATCCTCAAGCACCTAAATAGTCTGCTTAGATTGACCATCGGTTTGAGGATGGAAAGCGGTACTCAACTCAAGCTTGGTACCCATCTGCTCCTGCATAGAAATCCAAAAATGAGAGGTGAACTGTGCACCTCTATCAGACACAATAGAGATGGGCACTCCATGCAACAGAACAATCTCAAGAATGTAGATCCTAGCCAACTGCTCCACATTATAGTTTGTCTTCACTGGAATGAAATGAGCCGACTTGGTTAACTGATCAACAATAACCCAAATAGAATCAAATTTACCCAACGTCAAGGGGAATCCAGTCACAAAGTTCACATAAATGTGCTCCCACTTCCACTCGGGGATGGGCATCCTTTGCGTCGAACTAGGTGGTCTTTGATGCTCATACTTCACTTGCTAACAGTTCAAACACTTGGCCACAGAGTCCACAATATCTTTCTTCATACCACACCACCAATAGTGTTGCTTCAAATCATGATACATCTTGGCCGCTCCCGGGTGAATAGAGTATTTAGAACAATGAGCCTCCTCCAATATCATACGTACCCAATCACAAATTTTAGGAACACAAACATGGACACGAATCCTCAAATATCCCTCGGGATCAAGATATACTGATTTAGCTTCACCTCTCAACACCTTGTCTCGAATCATTCTCTACTTGTCATCCTTAAACTGGTGGGCATAAATCTGATCCATCAAATCAGACCTAGCCTCAACGAAGGCTAAAATACGATGAGGTGTAGAAATATTGAGTCGAACCAACTGTCTAGCCAACGACTAAAACCGTAAGGCCAACGGCCTCTCCTCTGGCTTAAGAAAGGCTAAGCTACCCATACTAGGTGTCTTTCGACTCAAAGCATCCGCTACCACATTTGCCTTGCCCGGATGATAAAGAATGGTGATTCCATAGTCCTTCAACAACTCCAACCATCTACATTGTCTCATGTTCAGATTCGGCTGAGAAAAGAGGTACTTAAGGCTACGATGACTTGTAAAGATCTCACAATGCACACCATAGATATAATTCCTCCATAACTTCGAGATGAGATGAAGACCACTGCTTCTAACTCTAAATCATAAATAGGTAGTTCTTCTCATGAACCTTCAACTGTCAAGAAGCATAGGCTTTGACTCTCCCTTTTTGCATCAATACTCCACCTAGACCGACACCAAATGTATCAGAGAATACCACAAATGTCACACCCTCCTTGGGTAGTTCTAAGATAGGTGCTGAAGTCAATCACTCCTTGACCTTTTGAAAGCTCGCCTCTAACTCATCGGTCCACAAAAATACCACAGTCTTCTGAGTTAACTTAGTCAATGGAGCTGTTATAACTACCCAAAATACCCCCTAGCCGTGACATGGCGTACAAGATCCCGAAAGGCCTCACACAAGCCACTTAGCATACATACACAAGATAATAGAATCAAAGAGTACAAAACCAAGTTTCATATCATAAGCGTTTGACAAAAGTAGTGAAAAACTAAAGATAGTCTCAAAGCCATCTAAACTCATAGAATGAAAAGTTGGGACGCAAATTTCAACAATAAAGACATAAAAGATAAAGTGGCTATGTCCTCGAATGTATAAGGACTCACCAAGTCTTCAAGATCCTTCTACTAAGCTCTATCCACGAGTGGATGGAGAAACGTCAAATCCTACATTATGAGACAATGTAGGCAAAAGTATGCATTAGTACATGGAATGTACCAAGTATGGGGGGAATGCAATAAAACATTGAATCATGCTAAAAAGGGACATTTTCATAACATGCAATGACCAAGTTAAAACATGATATAAAAAGGGTTGAAAAGCATAAGTCATAAACCAAGGTCAATGCAAGCTAAACATATTTAAATCACTTGAGAAATTCTTTGAAAGTCTTTTTAGTTCATTATTGTGGGAAACTACCTTAACCGACATTTAAAGACCATGTGAGCTATCAACATGGAATCCGACATACTCCCTACATCGGAAGGGCTATCCTACTTGTCAAGGTAGGATCCATAACATCTAGCTTACATGGATCCACTAGCTAAGGTCTACTTAAATACAATCATCCTATGGTGGCACATAGTTTATGGGACATGGGGAATCGCCACTGGTCCACTCAGTGCTAAGCATATTTCCCACGGAATAGTCATAAATCATAATTCATCTTAACTTTAGTAGACATGGGAAATCGCCTCTTGTCTACATTTAGGGAACATGGGTAATCGCCTCTTGTCTATCCCTAGAATAGCTCCTTAAGAAACATGGGTAATCACCTCTTGTTCATTTCAAATTCATAGTGTGAGTATTACGTGAGAAACCCATTCACAACTCGACCACAACATCAATTATGCTTCAATCTCAAGGCAAGTCTTAAATCATTATCAACTTCATAAAAGACATACATGAATTCATAAACTTCATCTTTTCATAGTTCATCATAAATCATAACTTGAAAACCATAGATTTCACATGGTTTCATGAAAATTCATCTTAAAATATGCAATTCAAATCAACTTCATGCTTAGAAAACCATAAACAAAGCAATTTGATCATAATTGAAAGAGCCCATATGATAGAAGAAAACCTAGTTTTTGATTGAACAATTCTACTTAGAAAATTAGGGTTTGTAGTCCAATTCATAGATCAATACATGGGTTCACATGGAATTAGTTTAAAAACATGTAATTGAGTCTAAATCATCAAAACAAGATCATAAGTACATAATTGAATCCATACAAATAGAACCCATGAAGAATGAAATCAAAACCTTATTCAATTTTTGGAAATTGAATTGGAGAGTTGAAGAAAACCTTGGGGGCTCAATGGGTGAATGGAACCCATTGATGAAATCCCTACATACCTCAATTGAAGCCCTAAACAACGATGAAGAATGGAGGCTTGAACTTGAAGAACTCTAGCTTGACTTCTTCTTCTTCTTGGTTCTAGAGAGAGAAATATTTGAGAGAGAAATATTTGAGAGAGAATTGGGAGTAATTGAAAATTGATTAAGGAGGGTAGAAATTAGGCTTATAAGACTTGTATTGGGGATAACTGACCTAACTTAGTAAATAACTCATTGGGTGAAAAGACCAAAAGATCCCTTAAAGAAAATCAACCGACGACCCCACCTACTACATGACCTACGATTGGTAGGTCAACCTACTGACCGTAGGTGACCAACCGTAGGTCACACTGCCAAGCCCCCAAAATTTATAATTTTTCCTCCAAAGACAGTGGCTCCTATGAAACTTGACCTACGGTTGGTAGGTCAATCTACCAACCGTTGGTGCCAACCGTAGGTCACACTTCCCTCTTTCAAAAAATTGAAATTTTCCTTCTTTTCGAATCCGGGGTGTTACATTATCTCCCCCTTGGGAACATTCTTCCTTGAATAAGAATCAAGACATCATAAAGAAGGTAGAAACAAGAGTTAACAGCCCAACCAAGAACGAAATCACATAAATGCACATATCCGAGGAGGAAACATCAACTCCAAGCTAAAGCATGCTAAAAACATCATTTCAGGAAGGCTTTATGCAATTCATACTCAAATGCACATAATCATGTAGAAATCAATCAAGCTAATCATATCTTCGAAAAATCAAATTTTCATGAGCATGAATGTATGAGGAAACATGAGAATGACTAAGACACAAGAATCCTTAAGAGTGAATCATGAGGGGCTAAGGCCTCAAGCCAGACCCAAAAATAACGAAAAGAGATAGGAATACTAAGAGATCACATCAACTCCGGCCTTTCACATACCACACCATGACAAGGAACCTTCCAAAACCAACATAGGTCTATTCACATATTCCAACCATGAAGCACACCATCTCCCCCTTCGAAGCAAGCCTCTCTAGTCTTTTTGAATCCTTCTCCCTCAACTCAAGCATAATACCCTAGTCTAACAACCACAAAACCATTGATACAAGTAAACATTTAAGAAGTTTCCTCACCAATTTCAAAGTCGACCTTAAACACACTAACCACACATGAAGTCATATCATAACCAACAAATCACCCAACATCAAACAATGCATAACCACAAGCTAAAAGACCATAACTTACCAATTACTGCATCCGGGGAACCCTCATGATCTTATCGAGTTCGAAAAGTGTAAAACTTATCTTGCTTTGGGGCACTTGAACCGGAATCATTAGGTTGAATTTGTCTACCTTCCCTTCCCTTAGCAGTAAGAAATGGGCAATCTCTTACGTTGTGACCCATCTTGCCACAACCAGAACATGCATTAGAATCGGCTAGACACTCACCCTTATGGCTTCTTACACACTCCCGGCACTTGTACCACATTTTCTCACAAGAATCCTTACCTTGAGAACGGTTTCCTTCACCGGACCTTGAATGTGAAGATTCACCATCATCCCTTCTTGCCCTTTTTGAATCCCTAGTATTCTCTTTAAGTTCTTCTTCTTCTATTTGTTGTGCATGAACCATCAAGCGGGAGACATCCATCTCCTTAATAAGCATGGCGGTTAGGCATTCTTTGACCACCAACTCGGATGCACCCGACACAAATTTACTCATCTTTGCCCTTGGATCGGCGACCATAGCTGGAGCATACTTGGACAATTGCGTGAACTTCAAGGCATACTCCTTCACACTCATATCCCTTTGACGAAGGTTAATGAACTCAAGTACCGTCGCCTCCCTCATCTCAAGGGGAAAGAACCTATCAAGGAAAGCAACCTTAAGCTTCTCCCAATCAAGAGGACCCGCATCAACTTCCCTCTCACTTTTCCATTTTTCAAACCAAACTTGAGCAACACCCTTAAGTTGATAAGCGGCCAACTCCGCCTTTTCCTCCGGCGTCACACCCATGATCATTAACACCTTGTACACCTCATTAATGAACTCTTGAGGATCTTCCTCAACCTTAGAACCATGAAATTTTGAAGGGTTCATTCTAATGAAGTCCCTCACTCTTGTTGCCGCCGTACTTACCCTTGGATTCACGGGAGCCACAATCTTTCTATTTGCTTGGGTCGTCATAGCTTGGGCCAATGTGTGAAATGCGGCTCAAAACTCATCATTAGTCACTTCCTCGGCCAAAGGGTTGGCCAGCACTTAGTGAACCTCTTGTCTCACATTTGCACCAACATACCTATTCCTTCTCACGGGATTCCTTCGTGGAGGCATATTCTAAAAAGTACAAATAGGGGTTAGGACAAAAAGACCTATGAAGTTAAACTCTATCGCATGACTTTAGAATAATGAAAGAAGTGAAAGTTCCTAAACATCTTATAGCCTCTCATTCATAAGTGTGGCGCGCTTCACACCCATGAACAAGACTCTACTCGATGTGGCTTATGAGACATCCTAGGATCTTTCTAAAACTTGTGGCTCTGAATACCAAGTTTGTCACGACCCAAAGTACCCCTAGCCGTGACACGGCGTACAAGACCCTGAAAGGCCCCATACAAGCTACTTAGCATACATAGACAAGATAATAGAATCAAAGAGTACAAAACCAAGTTTCATATCATAAGAGTTTGATAAAAGTAGCGGAAAACTAAACATAGTCTCAAAGACATCTAAACTTATAGAATGAAAAGTTGGGACGTAACCCATACAAAGTTCAACAACAAAGACATAAAAGATAAAGTGGCTATGTCCTCGAATGTATGAGGACTCACCAAGTCTTCAAGATCCTTCAACTAAGATCTAGCCACGAGTGGATGGAGAAACGTCAAATCCTACATTATGAGACAATGTAGGCAAAAGTATGCATTAGTACATGGAATGTACCAACTATGGGGGGAATGCAATAAAACATTGAATCATGCTAAAAAGGGACATTTTCATAACATGCAATGACCAAGTTAAAACATGATATAAAAAGGGTTGAAAAGCATAAGTCATAAGCCAAGGTCAATGCAAGCTAAACATATTTAAATCACTTGAGAAATTCTTTGAAAGTATTTTTAGTTCATTATTGTGGGAAACTACCTTAACCGACATTTAAAGACCATGTGAGCTATCAACATGGAATCCGACATACTCCCTACATCGGAAGGGCTATCCTACTTGTCAAGGTAGGATCCATAACATCTAGCTTACGTGGATCAACTAGCTAAGGTCTACTTAAAGACAATCATCCTATGGTGGCACATAGTTTATGGTACATGGGGAATCGCCACTCATCCACTCGGTGCTAAGCATATTTCCCACGGAATAGTCATAAATCATAATTCATCTTAACTTTAGTAGACATGGGTAATCGCCTCTTCTTTATCATTATGGAACATGTTAATCGCCTCTTGTCTACCTTTATGGAACATGTGTAATTGCCTCTTGTCTATCCCTAGAATAGCTCCTTAAGAAACATGGGTAATCGACTCTTGTTCCTTTCAAATTCATAGTGTAAGTAATACGTGAGAAATCCTTTCACAACTCAACCACACCATCAATTATGCTTCAATCTCAAAGAAAGTCTTAAATCATCATCAACTTCATAAAAGACATACATGAATTCATAAACTTCATCTTTTCATAGTTCATCATAAATCATAACTTGAAAACCATAGATTTCACATGGGTTCATGAAAATTCATCTTAAAATACCGTTGATTGGCCCCGACAGTTTTTAAGTGAAGGCTTTTTGGTCTTTTCCCTAATTGTTTACCTATTAAGCTAAGTCGGTTATTCCCTTAATCTAAGGCCTATAAATACTTTCTAAGCCTAATTTCTTTCATTCTAACTCATTCCTAAACTCTCCTCTCAAATATTTCTCTCTCTAAAAGAAACTCTCTCAAGCTCCAAGGAAGAAGAAGAAAGCTTGAATCCTCCATTGAAGACCTTCAATCTTCTCCAATTTCTTGTGGATTTCTTTGAGGTATGATAGTGTTCACCGTCAGGAGTCCTTTCCTCCAATGGGCCCTTCCTCTTCTTCATGATTTTCAAAGGTTTACTCTAACCCAATTGAATTAGGATTTTGATCAATCATTGTGGGTTCTTCAATTATGATTTCAATTGTTGATTTTATGATTCCTAGTGCATGATCTAGCGTGATAAAGTAACTTAGTGCACAAATTAGCGTGAATTATATGATTTGATGTAGAGATTGCATGAACCCCCATGATCCCAAGCTAATTCTCCCCAATTTGATAATCTATGCTTTGATTGTTGGGTTGAGCTATGATTTGATGAAGTTTATGAATTCTCTATGATATCAAGCATGAATTATTAAGGGATTGAGGATAATCTTATGAATTTAGCATGATCAAGTTATAAGCATGATTTTCCTCTATTATGTGAGTTCCTTCAAGTAGGGGTAAATTGTCCTAATTATGGCTTTCTAAGCATGAGCTTGCATTGAATTGCATGATATGAGTTGAACTTGCATGAACCCATATGAACTCTATGAACTATGAAATATGAGCATGATGAATTAAGGGTGCTTTGAGAGTAAAGTACCAAAGTTATGATATGATGATGCTATGGTTGAGTAGTGAAAGGTTTTCTCACGTAATTCTCCCACTATGATAAAAGAAGAACAAAGAGGCGATTACCTATGTTCTTAAGGAGCTATTCTAATGACGTAAACTTGGACAAAGTCCATGGAAGATGAAACGTCTATAATCATGATTTTAGCTTGAATTGGTAACTCTAGTTGTACCTTTTCATGTTTAATGATATAAATATGTTAATGACTAATCCGTGGGAATTATGCTTAGCACCGAGTGGATATTGAGATGGAAACCCTCCCGTTAGTAGAGTCCGGGTCTTCTAGTGAAAGCTCTCTCGTTAGTAGAGGCCGAGTTTTCTAGATGGAGCTCTCCCGTTAGTTGAGGCCGAGTCTCCTAAAGCAATTTCTATCCCATAAACTATGTTGCCACCATAGGATGTTGTCTTTAAGTAGACATTATCTAGTGGATCCACATAAGCTAAGAAGTTCATGGTCTTACCTTGGCAAGTAGGACACCTCTTTTCGGTGTGGGGTAGACACCGGATTCCATGTTGATAGCTCACATGGTCTTAAATGTCGGTTAGGATTTTCCCCACAAGTTAATGAACAAGTGTTCTCATGATGAAGTAAAGAAAAGAAGGAAAGATGATTTAGCTTGCTTTGGTCTTGATATATGCTTTATGTTTCATGTTCCTCATGTTTATCATTTTTTTAGCTTGGCCATTGCATGTCATGATTATGTCTCTCTCTAGCATGATTTATGTGTTTATGTGCATTGCTATCATACTTAGTACTTAATTGTGCTAATGCATACTTTTGCCGACATTAACTTCTTTGGTGTAGGACGTGGCAATTCACCTTCCACTCGTGGCTAGAGCTTGATTAGAGAGTTGATAGAAGACTTGGTGAGTCCTCATCCACCCGAGGACATAGCCTAGCTCTTATATCTTTTTCATGTATTTCCTTTCAGTTTTTTAATTGTATTGGGTTACGTCCCAAACATTGTTCTTTATATTAGATTGGGTTTGAGACATGAGATGTAGACTTCTGCTGTTTCTTTTAAAAAGCTTTGATATGAAATTCTCTTTCGAACTTTTATTCTTTATTATTTTGTATGTAATGTATGCTAAGGGCTTGTACGAGGCCTCTTGGGGTCTTGTACGCCATGTCACATCTAGAGGGTATCTTGGGTCGTGACACATTTCTTAACTTTGTCAGCTCTCTGGCTCTTAACTAACAACGTGAAGGAGACCTGACCTTTTGCTACTTTGCTTTTGTAACTATTATGCATCTACTTGAAGCCTGCAATAGAACTAATTACTTCATCAAGAAAAGGCTCAAACACATCTACATACTTCACTGTCAAAAGCAATTTTTGTAAAGACTATGCCTTACATTTCTTGTCACGACCCAAGCCTAGGGCCTAGATGTGACCGGTGAATGGGGAACCCGAAGGAACCCCAAACAAGCCTCATAGCGTATCATTACACATCCTTGGTCGCGGAAGCAATTAAATGACCATAAGCGATAAGCATAGTCAAGGGGAAATCGGGACTAAGGGAGCAAGAAGAAAAAAAAGAAATGATACATAAATACCATAGATGAGTCAAGCTCAAGCATAAAACACAACTTGTCCAACACCACCTCTAAACATGAGTACTTAGCGGGGGCCAAGACAAACTACCGGGCTCACCCTCATAGTCAAAACATAACTAGAAAGGAAAAGTTTTATACATAGCAAAAGATCATGAGCAACGTCCCCGAAATGGAGGACTCACCAATAACCACTATAGAAAATCGTACTAGCCACGCGGAGGAGGATGGTCAAGCGGTGCTCCGGTCCCTACATGGTGACATCATGTAGGCATAGAGTATGCGTTAGTACATTTGAATGTACTAAGTATATGGGATGCAATGCAAGGCTACATTAGATGGACATCATAGGAAAAATGCGTAATCATACCCAATAGATAGCATATTAATAAAATAGTATGTATAATGATGCTTACATAAAAATCATATTTAATGGGACGTAGTACATGTGTGGCGAGTGACCATCAATATAGTATTTCCAAGGCCTACCACCCCCTTGGAGAGGCGAAAGAGGTACAAACCCCTCAATATGGTTACACGGGCCTACCACCCCCCGTGCTAGGGACCAAGGTACAAACCCCTCGATATGGTTACACGGGCCTACCACCCCCCGTGCTAGGGACCAAGGTACAAACCCCTCGATATGGTTACACGGGCCTACCACCCCCCGTGCTAGGGACCAAGGTACCAACCCCTCGATATGGTTATACGGGCCTACTACCCCCCGTACTAGGCAACCAAGGTACAAACCCCTCGAT
The DNA here is from genome assembly GCA_018342035.1 of Solanum appendiculatum. Taxonomy (NCBI): domain Eukaryota; kingdom Viridiplantae; phylum Streptophyta; class Magnoliopsida; order Solanales; family Solanaceae; genus Solanum; species Solanum appendiculatum. The sequence continues at coordinate 172,684 of JAGDQO010001181.1, forward strand.
ATGGTTATACGGGCCTACTACCCCCCGTACTAGGCATGGTCGACTCACAACACTTATTTAGAGAAAATCATATACATGTGTCCATTTCATCATCAGTTCAGTAATTACATAACCATCCGTCTCATAGGACGTACCTTGGACCTTCCCTTTCCTAAGAATTCTATAAATGGGCATTTTATCAAACACATGGTGGGCAATTGTTCATGTAAATGAAATCATGTATTTCAAGAATACTAATTCCAACCAATTCCAAAATCCATATAAATCAGCCCACCAACAACATACATATATATATCAACCTTCATAATTTGATCATGGAAGCATGTAAACCATAAACATCACATAAAAATTCCATTTCATGATAATATGCAAAAAGGACCATAATAGGGTGTGTAGTAGTAATTCCGTAATTCAAGAATTCATAATTGATCATGAGGACCCATAAACTTGAAGTAGAAATAGAGGATAAATGGTTGGACTTGTGGAAAGGAAGATTTCCACAATCAAACCCACATACCTCAACTTTGGAGAATCCTTGATGAAGATTGGAATGGAGAATCGAAGCTTGAGATTGAGTCTTGAATCCGGAATTAGAGCTTGAGATGTTTGAATTTGGTTGAAGATCTTGGTGGAATTTTTGGAGAGGGCTTTTAGAGTGTTTTTGGATTTTAGAAAATGACTAAATATGGGACATATCCCCTTTTTATAAAAAATGACTCCAACCCGCCTAGAAAATTCGCTCACTGGAATTGGAAATTCTGCACTGACAGGTTTTACGAAAATGGTCATAACTCCCTCATCCTTACGAGGAATAAGGTGAAACCAAGTGCGTTATAAAGCTAACTCAAAGAGCTTTAATTTGATAGGTTGCAGCCCTTCCAGTTCCTTGTGTGCTAAGAGATATGCCCCTTTAAAGTTGACCCTCCAAATCGCAATTTTTGCGATTTTCGAATTTTGATACGGTTGCTCTAAAATTCGGGTTAGACCCATTTCCCACTCAATTTGATCCCACAAATAAGAATATGAAGTCGAATTTCCGAAATCATGCACGGATTTTGAGATATATGGAAATTACAATTATAGGTGTTTCCGAAGCACATTTTCGGGCATTTTTGGGGTCGTTTCAATATCTCCCCCTTGGGAACATTCGTCCCCGAATGTTAAAGAAACGTACATGAGAGACACAAACATGGAAATTTCAGCCCACATAAGGATGCAACATTGCACTTACACCTTATTTCAAAACCTCAATATAGTTGTAAAACCACAATGAACTTGTCAACTTAAACATGAATGTATGCAATGACATGGGGGCTGAACTTAAGACCTGAGATTTTATAAAGGGCTTAGATCAATACCTTAGGCTCGAGTGGAGTGGAAACGATAAGGATATCGCCTTTGCATGTCCGCTTCGGCCTCCCAAGTAGCACTTTCAACTTGTTGATTTCTCCAAAGGACTTTAATGGAAGCCACATCTTTGTTTCTCAACCTCTTCACTTGTCTATCTAAAATCTGGACCGGAACCTCTTCATAGGTCAACTTATCTTCAACAACACCCACAACATCAAGAGACACAATGGCATTCGGATCACCCACACACTTCCTCAACATAGACACATGAAATACCGGATGAACCAAATCCATCTCGCTAGGCAATTCCAACTCATAAGCTTACCATTGCCAATTCTCCTCATCACCTTAATAAGGACCCCACGTATTTGGGCTCAAACTTGCCCTTCTTACCAAAACGAACCACAACCCTTCATGGGTTCACTTCAAATAAACCCAATCACCAACTCGGAATTCAAGAGCCCTTCTCCTACACCATCGGCCATATGACTTTATGCGCGACTTTGGCGCTTATCTTTCAACTTTTCTCTAAATCATCCAACCTTCTCAAGAGCCTCCATAACTAGGTCTGGTCCTAACAAGGCCACTCACCAACCTCCAAACCAACCCAACCGGTGATCTACAACGCCTCCCATAGAGAGCCTCAAAAGAGCCATACCAATGCTAGAATGATAGCTATTGTTATAGGCAAACTCAATCAATGGAAGATGATCATCCCAACTACCCTTAAGCTCCAATACACAAGCCCTAAGCATATCCTCAAGTGTTTGGATAGTCCTTTCGGCTTGTCCATCCGTTTGCGGGTGAACGGCCGTAGAAAGCTTGACTCTCGTACCTAGACCCCTTTGGAAAGACTTCCAAAAGTGTGAAGTAAATTGAGTACCACGGTCCGATATGATGGATAGAGGAATCCCATGCAACCTTACCAAGTCATGAATATATAACCTTGCATAATCTTCCGCCCCATCTGTTGTCTTTACCGGTAGAAAATGAGCCGATTTTGTCATCCTATCAACCACCACCCAAATAGAATCAAAACCTTTTCTAGTCTTGGGTAAACCAACTACAAAATCCATATTAATTTCTTCCCACTTTCAAGTAGGAATCTCTATGTCTTGGGTTAGACCACCCGGCCTTTGATGTTCGGCCTTGACTTGTTGACGACTATGACAACCGGAGACGAATTTGGCAATGTCTTTCTTCATGCCTCTCCACCAATACACATCCCTCAAATCTCTATACATTTTGGTGGAACCGGGGTGGATGGAATAGGAAGAATTATGAGCCTCCTCAAGAATTTCCTCCCTCAAACCATCAACACAAGGCACACACAACCTACCTTGGTACCTAAGGGCACCATCTCCCCCTTGGGAGAAAACTTCCACCTTGCCCTCTTTCACCAAGGCCTTCAATTCAAACAAGGAAGAATCAAGATCTTGTTTTGCTATCACCTCATCAACCCAGGAAGACCTAGCACCATCAACAACGACCACCCCACCATTACCAACCTCTTCCAACCTAACCCCCAACCTAGCCAACCGATGTACCTCCCTAGCCATTTCCCTATTACCAATATCAACATGAGCTAGGCTACCCATCGACACCCTACTCAAAGCATCCGCCACCACGTTAGCTTTACCGGGATGATAATGCACACTCATATCATAATCTTTAAGAAATTCTAGCCACCTTCTTTGTCTCAAGTTGAGATCTTTTTTTGGGTGAAGACATATTGGAGACTCTTATGATCGGTGAACACATTAACATGTACCCCATACAAATAATGACGCCAAATCTTTAAAGCAAACACCACCGCGGCTAATTCAAGATCATGCGTAGGATAGTTATTTTCATGCACTTTGAGTTGTCTAGAAGCATAGGCTACCACCTTACCATTTTGCATTAGGACACAACCCAAGCCAACTCTAGAAATACACAACAAATCCTCAAGCCATCCGGTAGTGCCACAATAATAGGAGCGGACACAAGTTTATCTTTCAGGTTTGAAAACTCCTTTCGCATCGTCGGTCCACTCAACTTAGCCTTCTTTTGGTGTCAACTTGTCATGGAGAAGCATAGAAGAAAACCTTCACAAATCTCCGGTAGTAACCCGCTAAGCCCAGAAGCTCCTAATATCCGACGGGGTCAATGGCCTAGGCCAATTTCTAATCACATCGGTCTTCTTAGGGTCTACCTTAATACCATCCCCCGACACCACATGACCTAGGAAAGCAACCTCCCTCAACCAAAATTCACACTTTTCATACTTGGCATACAACTTCTCCTCTCTTAATCTTTGCAACACAACCCTCAAGTGACCCGTATGTTCTTCCTCACTATGCAAATAGATTAAAATATCATCAATGAAGACCACAACAAAGGAATCAAGGTAGGGTTTAAAGACCCTATTCATTAGGTCCATGAAGGTAGCCGGTGCATTGGTCAACCCAAAGGACATGACCACAATTCATAATGTCCATACCTAGTCCGGAAGGCTGTCTTGGGAATGTCACCCTCCCTCAACTTCACTTGATGATACCCGGACCGAAGATCAATCTTAGAGAAGTGGCTAGCCCCTTGCAATTGGTCGAACAAGTCATCAATCCTAGGAAGAGGATATTTATTCTTGACGGTGACCCTATTGAGTTGCCGATAATCAATACACATCCTAAAGGACCCATCTTTCTTCTTCCCAAACAACACCGGTGCACCCCATGGTGATTGGCTAGGCCTAATAAAACCCTTCTCCAACAAGTCCCTCAATTGTTCTTTCAACTCCTTTAACTCCGCCGGGGCCATACGGTAAGGGGGAATAGAAATGGGTTGAGTATCGGGGAGGAGGTCTATGCCAAAATCTATTTCCCTTTCGGGAGGAACACCGGGAAGGTCATTAGGAAAGACATCAAGGAATTCATTTACGATCGGGACCGAGTCTATAAGAAGGGTTTTGGACTCCACATCCCTAACCCTCACGAGGTGATAGAGACACCCCTTAGAGATCAACTTACGGGCTTTAATGCAAGAGATGAATCTACCCTTGACTACCACATTTTGGCTTTCCCACTCAAGAATGGGTTCACTTGGGAATTGGAACTTGACCCTACGGGTTCTACAATCAATAGAAGCATAGTATGCATGCAACCAATCCATCCCAAGAACAACATCCAAATCGACCATGTTCAATTCAACAAGATCACAAGGCAATATTTATGCAAAATGCAATATGGACAATTTCTATAGACCTTTTACCTAGCAACAATATGCACAAATAGAGTAGACCTTATATGACTCCGCAACGAGTCGGCTCGTCTCCTCTTGGTAT